>SSNP01000141.1:1248112-1284368 GCA_006937955.1 Pachypanchax playfairii
GGCCTCCGCAGCACCGTATGGGGCCTCGCTGGAGCTCGCGGCTCGAAGCGATACGGCTCAGGGCCGCTAGCATCCGCCACCGAACCCTCCTCCAGAACCTCCATCTCAGGGGAGGGAGGTGGAGAAAAATCTTCCACCTCAAAGGATCTCTCTGTTGCAAAACTTGACTCGCTATCGCTTGCCATTATGCACTTTAGCTGTCAGTGTCAGCGCCAAAGCCAACTGTCAATCACAGACCAAACCCCGCCCACTAGCCCCCTCCCGCTCGTGCCCCTCAGTCCTCCCGGCACGCCCATTTCAGCGCCAGATTTGAAATCTCCCTGAGGCGGAAGTAAGTCTCTGGCAGGGGGGGTTAGTTGTTCTTTAAGTCTTAAAAGTTGAATTTCTAAGGAGAATTCACATTAAGACGGCCCCTGCAGAGGCCGGCTTTATGGCCATATAAACTCTGGAACTAGGGCTCGCTTGCCCCTTCTATTCTCTCTCTCTCTCTCTCTCTCTGTCTCTCTCCTTGGTGTCTCTTTATTCCTTACCTAAGTTTTTTTTTAATTCTTTGCTCATTTTATTAGTTTCCCTTGTTTCATTTTTGTAGTTTACATCTTTTTAATTTTTATTTTATCAATTTGTTTGCAAAACTCTTCGTTTTGTTTGAAACTTTTGTAACCCGCTATCCTCATTATTATCTTCCTAGTTCGTTTTTATAAGTTCGGCGCACGCTCAAGCACGCAAAGTAATTTTATTTTAATACGTTATCTTTCAACCAGCAAAAGACCTGCGCATGCCACAGCGGAGCCAAAACTACAACTTCCAAAAGGCTTCTCCAGTCGGGCCTCTCGTACGAGACGAGTTCACCCCAGCTTTGATCCTGAGACTTAATCTGCAGTTTCTGGCAAGATTTTGTCTCCTCCAGTCGGGCCTCTCGTACGAGATGAGTTCACCCCAGCTTTTATCCTCAGACTTAATCTGCAGTTTCTGGCGAGATTTTGTCTCCTCCAGATAGAACTCTGGGAGTGTCGAAGCTGCGACCAGAGGAAGAGAGGCTGTCCAGTTATAAGAAATCAGACTGCTGTACCAAGTAAGGGATCAATTTCATCTTATCCATGAACAACCGGATTGTAAACATTAAGTTCTCTCTATCTCACTATTTCTCTGAAACAGTATATCCTTCTTGAGTTGAAAATTCTCTTTGTGGCTTAAACAGTAGTTCACTGTTTCCAAACCCACTCTTATCAGTCTAGTTAATTTCAGCACCTCCTCATCTTGACATTGTCTCAGGCATTCACTGAGTATGTCATCCGTTGAGGCCTTGTCCTAGATGTATTTATGGAGCTTTGATGTTTCATCCTGGATGGTTGCTCTCACGCTCATTAGTCCTCTGCCTCCTTCCTTACGGGGTGCTTACAGTCTCAGGGTGCAGGATTTGGGATGGAACCCGCCATGCATGGTGAGGAGCTTTCGTGTCTTAACATCTGTGGTCTGTATCTCATCCTTTGGCCATCTTATTATTCCCGCAGGGTATCTGATCACTGGCAGGGCGTAACTGTTCATTGCCTTGGATTTGTTCATTCCATTGAGCTGGCTTCTTAGGACTTGCCTCACTCGTTGTAGGTATTTGGCTGTTGCTGCTTCCCTTGTTGCCTGCTCGATGTTGCCATTTGCCTGTGGTATTCCCAGGTACTTGTAATTGTCCTCAATGTCTGCTATTGTTCCCTCTGGGAGTGAGACCCCTTCAGTGTGGACTCGCTTTGTGACCATCCTACTACATTTTTCAAGCCCAAATGACATCTCGATGTCATTGCTGTAGATCCTGATGGTGTGGATCAGGGAATCAATGTCCCGTCCGCTCTTAGCATACAGCTTGATTTCATCCATGTAGAGGAGGGGGTTGATTGTAGCTCCGTTCTTGAGGCGGTATCCATAGCCGGTCTTGTTGATAATCTGGCTTAGGGGGTTCAGACCTATGCAGAACAGCAGTGGGGACAGCGCATCACCCTGGTATATTCCACCAATATTATATTCCATTTGATGGATACTTGTGCAAGTTGCTTGCCATTGGCCTCAAGGGTGGTTCTCCACAACCTCATCGAGTTTTCAATTAATGCTCTAACAGTCCTGTTGATGTTGTACAGCTTCAAGCATTCATTGATCCATGTGTGTGGCATCGAGTCGTAGGCTTTCTTGTAGTCAATCCAGGCAGTGCACAGGTTGGTCTTTCAGGATTTGCAGTCTGCAACTGTTCTGTCAACCAGGAGCTGGAGTTTAGCAACTCTGGTATCTCTACCAATGCCCTTCTGTGCTTTGCTTATGTATTGATCCATGTGCTTGCTTATCTTGGTAGCGATGATGCCTGACATGAGCTTCCATGTTGTGGAGAGACAGGTTATTGGGCGATAGTTGGATGGGACTGCACCTTTGGTGGGATCCTTCTGGATCAGGATTGTTCGCCCTTCAGTTAGCCCTTCTGGATGAGTCCCATCTCTTAGGAGCTGGTTCAGTTGTGCTGCTAGGCGCTCATGGAGTGCTGTGAGTTTCTTTAGCCAGTAGGCATGGATCATGTCTGGGCCTGGTGCTGTCCAGTTTTTCATACCTGACTCTTTCTTGGATGTCTGCCACTTTGACGGTAACTGGATTCTGCTCAGGGAGGTTGCTGTGCTCCTCTCTCAGAGAGGCCAGCCACTGAGCACTGCTATTATGTGCTGCTTCCTTTTCCTATATGCTCTTCCAGTATCTTTCTGTTTCCAGCGTTGGTGGGTCTATTTTGCTGCTATTGCCCTGCCACTGAGCGTACACCTTTGCTGGTTGTGTCACAAACAGCCTGTTTATTCGTCTGGCTTCATTGTCTTTCATGTACCTCTTTAGGCAATAGGTCAAGGCTTGGAGTCTTTGTTTGGCAGTTTCGAGTGCTTCAGTTATGGACATGTGGGTGTACCTCTTCGGTATTGGTCGTTTCATTGCACCTCTCTGGGCCTCCGTCAACTGGCTTACTTCTCTCCGAGCTACCTTTATGTTAGCTTCCAGCTGTCTCTTCCATGGTGGGTATTGTTTCTCATGGTTGCTCTTAATAATAATAATAAACTTTATTTATATAGCACCTTTCACAGATAAAAATCACAAAGTGCTTCACAATTAATTCAATAAACAGCATAAACAGTAAAAGATAAAAAAGAATAATAATCACGCCAAAAGTCCAGTCAACCAAAAGCGTGCCCAAATAAAAAAGTGTCTTCAGCTGCCTTTTAAAAGAATCAACAGTGTCAGCCTCACGAAGGGGCAAAGGTAGGGCATTCCACAGATTTGGAGCCACGGCCTGAAAGGATCGATCTCCTCTGGTTTTAAAGCGAGTTTTTGGAACCATGAGGAGGTTCTAGTCTGAAGATCGAAGCGAGCGACCAGATATGTACGAGTGAAGGAGATCACAAATATATTTTGGAGCCTGCCCATGCAAGGCTCTGAAGGTCAAAAGGAGAATTTTAAAATCAATTCGAAATTTAATGGGGAGCCAGTGCAGAGAAGACAACACTGGCATGATATGTGACCATCTGCTGGACCCGGTTAAAAGTCTTGCAGCAGCATTTTGGACTCGCTGAAGACTATCAAGAGCATTTTTGTTAAAACATGTAAAAAGAGAATTACAATAATCTAAACGAGAAGAAATAAAAGCATGAATCACCAAGTCCAAGTCAGTGTTTGATAAAACTGTCTTCAATTTTGCAAAATTTCTTAAATGATAAAAACAATTTTTGACCAAAAGTCTTGAATGTTTGTCCAGAGACAGAGACTGGTCAAACCAAACACCAAGATTTCTGATGCTCGACTGGACAGAAGAGCCCAAAGAACCAAGGTGACTCACAATAAAAGAGATTTTCTGCTCCAGAGCAATTATCAATGTCTCCGTCTTATCAGAGTTTAACTGAAGGCAGTTTTCTGTGAGACAGGTTTTCACACTTGACAGACAGTCCGTTAACTCTGACAGTTTATGCAACTCTGACTCTTTAAAAGAAACATACAATTGAATGTCATCAGCGTAGAGGTGATAGGACACATGTTTATAATCAGGGGTGCACATAATATTTTTGGCCTGGTTCTCAGAAGAGAACCTAGGGTTGTTGCTTGGTCCTCACATTTTTAAATGTGTCTTGCTGTGTCTCTTCAGAGCTCCTCTGCTTTGTTTTTGGTTTCATCAAGCTTCAAATTCAGTCTGTTTACTTTACCTGGCTTTATATTTGTTTCAATAAAAATCATTTAATTGTTGAAAAAATCAAGAGAAACCAGTAAAATATAAAAATACTGGTAAAAAAAAAACCTTCAGAGTTCAGGTTGGTTTGATTGTTCACTTTAATCTACATTTAACAGTTTGGTGTTGAAATTTATTAGTCAGCTGTTGGAGTCACGATGGTCTATTTGTCTTATTCAGTGAATTTTTTCAGTTGTGACGCGATGCAGAATCCTGCAGTCAGCTGCACTGATCTGACTGACTATATGTACGCAAACGCGTGTTGCAACTTTTCATCTGGTGCGCATTTTATATTTTGACAGTGTGTGCGGACCTGCGGACCACTTATGTGCACCCCTGTTTATAATGGCTGATGATTTTGCCGAGAGGGCTGATGTATAATAAAAACAAAATCGGACCCAAGACTGACCCTTGCGGAACACCATACAACAATGGGGTGGCTTCAGACATAATGTTATTCGCACACACAGAGAAAGTACGATTTGTAAAATAAGAAGAAAACCACTCTAAGACCGTTCCGGAAATACCAAAGTCAGTGTTCAATCTCTGTAACAAAAGTTTACGATCCACAGTATCAAAGGCTGCAGATAAGTCCAATAGGACCAAAACTGAATACTGACCAGAGTCAGCAGCCATCTGAATGTCACTAGACACTCTTAACAGCGCAGTCTCAGTAGAGTGCATCTTACGAAAGCCAGACTGGAATTTGTCCAACATTTCATTTTGGTCCAAAAATGCAGTGAGCTGCTGCGCGACGACTTTCTCTAGGACTTTGGAGAGAAGGGGTTATTTTGATGTGGGCCGATAATTACCAGGCTCCACTGGGTCCAAGTTGGGTTTCTTTAAAATTGGACTTATGGCTGCTTGTTTAAAAAAGCTCAAAACCAACCCAGTAGAAAGGGAAACATTGATGATGCTGACAACATATGGAGCAACAACATCAATGACTTTGTAAAACAAAGTTGTAGGTAATACATCAAAAGGACAAGACGAGGGTTTCATTTTCCTCAGTAGCACCATAACATCCTCCAAAGTCACGAGAGAAAACACAGACCAGTAGCGAGTAAAAGAAGAGAAACAGGACATGCTCGCATTAAACGGATTCACATTTTGTCTGATCTCTTCCACTTTTGCCACGAAATATGCTAGAAACTTATTACAGTCATCAATGGTGAAAATAGGCACAGGAGGAGCCGAAGATGACACAATTCTCTGGATTGTATCAAAAACTACTTTGGGGTTTCGCTTATTCATATTTACAAGGTTAGCAAAGTAGGTAGACCTGGCATGCTTGATCATTTCATTTAAGGATGCAGTCATCTCCTTTAACTGCAACCTATGGACCTCCAATTTTGTGGATTTAAATAGGCGCTCCACTTTTCGACAAGATCTCCTGAATGAGGCAATCTCTTCATTTAGCCACGGCTGGGACTTTTTAGACAAAACAATTTTTCGATTTACTGGTGCCACCATGTCCAGCACTGACTCACACTGGTCATTAAAGCAATTCATATACAGTATGTTTCTGTATCATGAACATCATCAAGACAAGGCTGAAATTTTTCAGAAAATTGAGTAACAGCAGATTGGTTTATAAAACGCTTCTGACAGACCCTATCTTCAGTGTAAATGTCCACTTTAAAAGACACATTAAAATACACAGAACAATGGTCAGACACATGAACATCCACCACATTTAGACAATCAATGTCCAGGCCAAAGGAGAAAACTAAATCTAAAGTGTGGCCTTTTTTATGTGTTGGACCAGTCACATGCTGCTTAAAAAGAAATGAGTCAGTAGCTACGTTTACATGCGCCAAATTTCCCCAATCTGATTAAAATCTTGGTCGATCGGAATTCCCAAATCCCTGTTTACATGGACACTAACTGAAATTATCTGATCATGCCATGAGTACACATGCACCAAGCACTCAATCAGGTTAAATGAGTTGAGCATGCGCACAGCAAGTTGTCTTTCCGGGGGAAGAAAAAAAAGTAAACAAACTCTGTCCTTTCTGCACGTCTTTCCCGCCCCATCGTGTGCTCGATCTGACTCACGTTATCCCCAATATGGACCTTCTGCGGGTGATTACCGTTATGTTTGGGTTTTTACTGGTCGCATTAACCAAGCTAGCGGCTAAATACATATTGCTACTGCTCCTCCGCCACAGGAGAGGAGAGCAGGATGACAGGATGACTGCACCAGCCGACCACTTCTGTTTACTTCCCGCTATGTTTTCTACTTGGGTCTACAAAAGCGGAAAGACGTCACGCTGAAGTTGTACGCATGCGCAGTGGGCTCTTTTCACCCTTTCTTTCCGAATGGGTGTGTACATGCACGTCTATCCGAATGAAGATCGGACAAAACCACCCCTCTCGATCGGAAGTAAATTTCTTTCTGATCAGGCTGCATCGGATCAAAACATTCTGATTGACATGTTTACATGACGTCTTTTTTATCCGATTGGGCGCTTATTCCGATTAGATGTGCCCATGTAAACGTAGCTAATGAGTGCTAAAAACTCAGATGCAGCAGGACAAGAGGAGTCATTTATGTGAAGATTAAAGTCCCCAAGAATCAGCACTCTGTCCAATTTAATTATCGAGGATAAAAAGTCAGAAAACTCACTAAGAAACTCACGTGCAGGACCAGGGGGTCTGTAGATAAGAACACAATAAAAAGATTGAGTATTTCCCACCTTAGTCAGCTGAAGCTCGAAAGACTTATAGGGCTCCGGCTTCATTTGTCTGCACAGAAAGTTGTCGTTGTAAACGAGGGCCAGACCACCTCCACGCCGGGCAATCCGCGGTGTCCCGACCGCAGAGCAGTTTGGAGGACAGACCTCAGTCGGGGCCATAAAATCCAGGCACTCGCTTGAGAATAAGTCACTTAGAAAATGCGCCTTGTTCGCGATGAAACGCGTGTTGAGAAGAGCAAAACGTATCGGTTGTGCGCGCTCAGCTGGAGATGAACGCTGACTCGCACGGCATCTCGAAGCAACCAGGGGGGTATCCTCCAACACGACAGCCTGCAGGACGCGCTCACGTGGGTGGGGACGCCGGGCTGGTCGAGCCGGAAAGCAACGATCCAACTGCAACAGCAGGGGCGGGGAGCCCGGTACTAGCGGCGTGAGGGCTGCATCCACACCGGGGTCGTGCACAGGAACCCGCAGCAAACAACGCGGACCACCAGCTGATCCGGGCCCAGTGTCCCAGGGCGTACACCCCCTCAGCTTCCTCTGCCTGGACTGTACACCAGCCAAGGGTCTCACTGCTGCTGTGGAGTTCATTGGTTTCAGTGACTGATGTGGTAGGGATTGTCCTCAATGCTGCATTCACTGTTTCCAAAAGACTTTCTGAGGGTACTTCACTTAGCTGTTGTAATCGATGGCGGGGGGATCTTGTGTTCATTCTTGCCATGATTTTATCTTTCAGGTCAGTCTCCTCCTTGCTCAGTGCTATGGTTGCTATGGTTGGGGGTTTGTTCCCCATCTCTGGTTGGGGAGTTGGTATATCCTCCCCTCTGACCTGGCATCCTGATTCCTTACATATACATATATATATATATATATATATATATATATATATATATATATACAGTGGGGCAAAAAAGTAGTTAGTCAGCCACCAATTGTGTAAGTTAAAAAGATCAGAGAGGCCTGTAATTTTCATCATAGGTATACCTCAACTATGAGAGACAAAATGAGGAAAAAAAATCCAGAAAATCACATTGTCTGATTTTTAAAGAATTTATTTGCAAATTATGGTGGAAAATAAGTATTTGGTCAATAACAAAAGTTAATCTCAATACTTTGTTATATAGCCTTTGTTGGCAATGACAGAGGTCAAACGTTTTCTGTAAGTCTTCACAAGGTTTTCACACACTGTTGCTGGTATTTTGGCCCATTCCTCCATGCAGATCTCCTCTAGAGCAGTGATGTTTTGGGGCTGACTCTGGGCAACACGGACTTTCAACTCCCTCCAGAGATTTTCTATGGGGTTGAGATCTGGAGACTGGCTAGGCCACTCCAGGACCTTGAAATGCTTCTTACGAAGCCACTCCTTCGTTGCCCGGGCGGTGTGTTTGGGATCATTGTCATGCTGAAAGACCCAGCCACGTCTCATTTTCAATGCCCTTGCTGATGGAAGGAGGTTTTCACTCAAAATCTTACGATACATGGCCCCATTCATTCTTTCCTTTACACGGATCAGTCGTCCTGGTCCCCTTGCAGAAAAACAGCCCCAAAGCATGATGTTTCCACCCCCATGCTTTACAGTAGGTATGGTGTTCTTTGGATCCAACTCAGCATTCTTTCCCCTCCAAACACGACAAGTTGAGTTTCTACCAAAAAGTTCTATTTTGGTTTCATCTGACCATATGATGTTCTCCCAATCCTCTTCTGGATCATCCAAATGCTCTCTAGCAAACCGCAGACGGGCCTGGACGTGTCCTGGCTTCAGCAGGGGGACACGTCTGGCACTGCAGGATTTGAGTCCCTGGCGGCGTAGTGTGTTACTGATGGTAGCCTTTGTTACTTTGGTCCCAGCTCTCTGCAGGTCATTCACTAGGTCCCTCCGTGTGGTTCTGGGATTTTTGCTCACTGTTCTTGTGATCATTTTGACCCCACGGGGTGAGATCTTGCGTGGAGCCCCAGATCGAGGGAGATTATCAGTGGTCTTGTATGTCTTCCATTTTCTAAAAATTGCTCCCACAGTTGATTTCTTCACACCAAGCTGCTTACCTATTGCAGATTCAGTCTTCCCAGCCTGGTGAAGGTCTACAATTTTGTTTCTGGTGTCCTTTGACAGCTCTTTGGTCTTGGCCATAGTGGAGTTTGGAGCGTGACTGTTTGAGGTTGTGGACAGGTGTCTTTTATACTGATAACGAGTTCACACAGGTGCCATTAATACAGGTAACGAGTGGAGGACCGAGGAGCCTCTTAAAGAAGTTACAGGTCTGTGAAAGCCAGAAATCTTACTTGTTTGTAGGTGACCAAATACTTATTTTCCACCATAATTTGCAAATAAATTCTTTAAAAATCAGACAATGTGATTTTCTGGATTTTGTTTCCTCATTTTGTCTCTCATAGTTGAGGTATACCTATGATGAAAATTACAGGCCTCTCTGATCTTTTTAAGTGGGAGAACTTACACAATTGGTGGCTGACTAAATACTTTTTTGCCCCACTGTATATATGTATCACCTGGTCTTATAGCTGTTTTAAAGCTGAAGTAAAGTATGTACAAATATATTTGCATTGAATGAAGAGAAAAATAAAATAATAAAAATGATTTAAGAAAAAGAAATTAGTTGCATCAAAGCTGAAGTCTCATAGTGAGTCCCTTGCTGATGATGCAATCCAGCATTTTTTAGGATGATTCAAATTAATTTAGCCTCACCAAACAGAGAGACACAAGATTTAATCACAATACTAATACAACCGAAAATAAACAAATGCAGGACACGTTGTAGAACCAAGTCATTAAGATTAAACAATCCTCCAGATGGACACATTCATAGTGATATTATAGCTGGACAGGAAGAGGAGGCTGCAGAGATGAAAGCTCTGTGGGAGAAATAAAACAAGCCAGCAAGTCACTTCAGAGGCAAGAGATTCTGTCACAAATGACTTCATGACACTGCTAGAGTAAAAGCTTAAAGTCGTGTACCAGAAGAATTTCATCACTGAGAGGCTGATAGGTTGAAAAAATGCCAACCACTGGATAAAGCAAGTCACATCTGAGCTGGTTACGAAAGAAAATCTGTGAAAAAATTAAAGAAGCTGCCTGAACAAAGGAGGCAGACAGAGAAGAGGAGGCTCACCAAGAAGGAGGAGGAGAAGTAGAGCAGAGAACATTTCATCTAAGCTGTTTTATTTTATTGTTATGTTATTTGTGTCCTGTTTTGTTGCTGCTATTTTATTTTTAACATGGTTGTGCTTTATAAAGAAATCTTAAGTTTTTGACTTTTTCTTTTTTTTTTCTCCTTCTTGTCCTCAAGTCCTGCCTGCAATTGGATCCATTTCACCACATTATGACAAAGAAAATTGAGGCTAGGTAGCAACATTTAAGTTTAAATGGGCACAGTGTCAGAGACCTCATGGTCTTAGTTGAGATCTGGGGTTTCATGGCAGGAGGATGAGAAGTCATAAGCGTTGATAGTCCACCTCTTTCTTGGTCTTTCTGTGCATGCGTTGGACTTGGCAGCATCAGTGAGACCAGCCGAGATTAAGTGATTTGGGCACCATGAACTTTTAACAACCTGCTTTTATCTGTGGCGTTTTTCTTGGAGTGCAGACTCCCTTTTTTATCTTATCATGCCCCCACTTACCTGCAACCCTGGCTGCAATGGGTGCCTGAAGCTCAGCCAAAAAGTTCTGGAGTTGAGGCTGATGATTTCAACGCTTCACCAGATCCAGGTAAGCGTGATGAGGACATCATCTTTGGCCGGACATTCGTCGCGGCTGACAGCGCTCAGCTGGCCAATACTGTCAGTCCGGTGAGGCTGCTGGGGTGGGATCCACCAATGGGACCCTTGCTGGCCTCTGGGAGCCGGAGGCCCGTATACTTTCCGCGGAGGATCGCTGGCTCCAGCAAGGGGCTAAACCAAAAGCCCCCCTCAGCTCCACTCTGATCCAGCAAGATGCCTGGACCACGGTTGGCCCTGGCCGTGGTGGAGAGGCGTGGGGCCGCTGTCATCATCCTTCTCCACCAACGCTGCCACTGGTGAACCGGTTCGGCATCCTCGGCCAAGAATTTCCTCCTCTGGCAGCGCCGGGGCACCGTAGCTCAACTGGACCGCAGCCCATTCCCAATCCTGCCCAACCAGCAGGATTGGGAATGGAGCAGTAGCCAGACGGCAGCAACCATTCATGTCACGCCAATTCCCGGGCTGTGGCCGCCGAAGGATGGTTCATTTTACGCCTAACCCCCAGAACAAGCCCTTGGCGCTTGACGACCCATCGCTGCTGTCCTGGGGAAGCTCTTAACATCCAGCCGGTCCTGGATGGCAAGGGATCCCCTGCCCAGCTCCAACCTGCTGAGCCGTCAAGATTATCGGGGACTTAATCATCTGCAATGTGAGGAGGAAAGGAGCCAGCACCATGTGTTTTCCTGGAGCAATCGTGATGGACATTTCTGAACAGATCATGGACATCATTCAACGCCACCCCACCCTGAATACTGTTATTGTTCATGCCGGCATCCACGACATCCGCAGACAAGAGTCAGGACTGCTGAAGCGGGATTTTACTCACCTTTTTAACCTTTTAAAAAACAGACCGGTTTTTACCTCTGGCCCTATTCAGCAGATGAATCGGTGGTTTTAGCAGACTTTTATCTTTGAGTACTTGGCTTTCCTTTGCCACCGTGCTGCAAATTATTGGTTTTATAGACAATTTAAACATTTTCTGGGGCAGGGGTTTGTTTGGGGCATACAGACTCCACCTAAATAGTAAAGGAACCCGCACCCTGGCAATGAGCCTGGCCTGCCCACGTCCCCCCCTGCATCCTACACCGACCCCTGCCCGTCCCCTTTGCCCGTCCCCCACTCCTCCCCCAA
Organism: Pachypanchax playfairii; assembly: GCA_006937955.1. NCBI lineage: Eukaryota > Metazoa > Chordata > Actinopteri > Cyprinodontiformes > Aplocheilidae > Pachypanchax > Pachypanchax playfairii. The sequence continues at coordinate 1,259,905 of SSNP01000141.1, forward strand.
CAGCCTGATATGCCGCCGGTCCATGGACCTATGAACCCAGCCTTGACTCTAACAGTAACTCAAAAAACAGATTTAGACCTTTAGACCGTATGGCCTGCCCACCAGTGTGTCCTCTGTTGTCGAATGTTGCGGAATCTCGGATCATTATTGTGTGTTTTTTAACATCACCAGTTTTATTAAGCTGGAGACCTCTGTGAGAACTGTAGTGAAGTGCCATCATTTAATGTAGACTTCTATCTACCCTCAACCTGCTTGCTTCACTTAGAGTTAAAATCTACAGCCAAAACATGCATGGAGGAATGAATACCTTAGAACAAACTAAAGAGAATTTGCAGGGTGGTGGAGAGAAAATGGAGGAAAAACAAGATCACAATAGAAGAGCAGATTTAGTACTACTACTAAATTACTACTAAAATCATACAATAATGCAGTAAGAAAGTCAAGAAATGCTTACTTCTCCAAAATAATCCCAGATCATAAAAATAATCCTAAAATTAATTTTCCAAAATTGCTAATATTTTTAACTGTGACATTAATTCACTTCAGAAAACTTGCTCAAACACTGTGAATGTGTAACTGTATTCATGTGACTGCTTCTGAAGTTTCAATGTGTTTGATGAAGTTATTTGAGCTCTAGAACTGTTGAAAGCACTTTTATAGGTAAGAAGTGGAAGCACTGAACCCCGCCTGAAAAACACACATCCCGCAGCGGACGGAGTTTTCAGTTATTGATTGATATTGCATGCATTATTTGATTATTTGTGACGGCCGATTTACTAGACTGAAATTTGCGGATTCCAAATTTCATACTTTCTAGTGGCTGAAAAGCAGATTGACTGCGAGTTTCCGGCATCTGAATCTTTTCCTGGAAAGCCTTACAGCTGTTGTTTGTAGCTACCGACAGTTGACTGTGTGTTTTACTCTGGATAAAACACCAATAAAAGGGCATTTTGTGAAGTGGATTTGTGACACTGTGCGTGAAAAGCGACAGTCTTTGTTTTCTGCTTGTATCCCCGTGTGGTGACGTCACGGTTACCGAGACAACCGTGAAGTGTGGCGTTTGTTCTGCACACAACGCCAAAGAGTTTAATTTAACTCTGAGCCAGAGTTAGTAAGGAGTTGAATGAGTTTTCCTGGTGCTTGAATTCAGGAAAGAAAGTGTGAGCTGAATGTTGTTACACATCCTAACCAAATGCACTGGAGCTGTGTGTTGAACATCTGAATCACAGCATCTGTATGTTTAGAGGCTAAGCTAACAATGCTCCCTAGTCTCACCCATGTTTGAAAGTGTTTGGGCCAATACATCTCAAGTCATTAGGGGGACGGTCCTAAAATTTGTCATCACCAGAGTGAACACCTCCCTTTCTGTTCCTCTGCCCCTCCTTCACCTGTCGAGCTTTAACGCTCCCTGGTGGTCAGTGTAAATAAGTACACCTTTTCTTGGAGTTAGTGCTCCCTGGTGGTCAGTGTATATAATTCCACCCTATTGTGCCATCTCATTTATGATTTTAAATTCTCAACTTAATTAAACTTTTGTAATTGTTTAGATTTAAACTTTGTGATTCAATTTTAAACTAGAATCTGATTAAACTTTAATTTAACTTGATTAAACTTTGATTTAACTTGATTTAATTCTCTTTTGAATTTGAAAACAAAATTAAAACTTTTAAACATGGTTATCTACTATTCAGTTAGACTTTGATTCAATTGGATTTGATTTGATTTTAATCTCTTTTAAGCTTTTTCAAAATAAAATTACAATTTTAAACTACATTTAAACAAATTAAATTTGTGAACTTAGCAATTAAGCTTTTGATTAACCATTTGTAAATAAAGAATTTTCTTTTGTGATTTGATTTTAAAGCAAACTTATTCAAATAGCTGAGAAGGACACAGAGACTACTAAAATGTCTGAATCTTCAAGTGAAGAAGACCAATTTGATGAGTTGGAAACTACACTGAGTTAACTTCAGAACTGTTTCCAGATTATGCAACCAGTCTTCAAAATGTAACTCCAGAACAACTGGTAACTGCCACATCTAACATATTGACAGAAACCCTTGATAAACCAGTGAAAGATAAAGCTTTGACCAAAATCTTAGGTCGCTTAGCAATTGTGATAACAAAAAGATTCAAAATTGCTCATAATCTACTCGAACAAGCTTCAAATAGTCTCCAAACTAGATCACAGAAGCTAAATCAACTTCAAGAAGAAAACAGATTCCTAAAACATAAACTTGAAGTTAGCTGATGAACTTTCAAAACAAGTTAATGATCTAAAAGAGGAAAACTTAGAGATCAAAGATACCTGTAAGGATCTTGAACAAAAACTTAAAGCTCACAACCAAACACTGGTTGAAGTTAAAACTGAACTAAAACAAGTTGCTAAAGCAAGACAAAATGTTGAACAACTACTTCAAACAACTTTTGAGCAAGTCGAGGACTTAAGAACTGAAAATTCTGATTTGGATAAAGAACTGAAAACAAAACAGAATTATATCCAACAACTACAAAGCAAATTAGCAGAAACTCAAAATCAACTCACTGGAGTGCAAGCACTTCCTGTGACAGATTTTGTGACCTCTGGTGACGACATGAAGTCCTCACCTAAAAGAAGAGCTGATCCATTTAACCTTGACTCTTTTCAGGGACCAAAGGGAAACCTTGATACTCCAAAAGAGAATACAAGGAGGTTCCTCCCATCTCCAGTAGATCCCATAACTGCATGGGACTCACCACTGATGGTGCCTGAAACTAATAAAAACAACCAACCCTGTGTCACAACAGGAAACCTAGCTCGTTTAAGCCCCTTTGACAGGGACTTAGATAAGATAGCTAGGAACATAACCAGATTTGAACCCAGTCCAGGAGGTTCACATGACACTGGTTCTTACTTACAGGACATTAAATTTTATCTCCATAAGTTTCCACATGCGACAGTTGATGACAAACTGTACCTGATTAAAATCACATCTAGTCGTGAAGTGAGTAGATTCATCGCACGCCAACCAAACATGATTAAAACTAACTACTCTCTGTTGTGTCAAGCCTTAGAAAAGGAATTTTCTGATTTTGCCTCCCAGTCCGGCTTAGCCTTAGCTCTGACTGTGAAACAGGGACGCTCAGAACCCCCTCAACAATATTATTACAGACTCCTCCGAGCTTCCTTTGGATCTCGGAATTAACCTGGGATGGAAGAAGATTTGAACTTTAAAGCTCTGTTCATTCAAAACCTTCACCCCTGCATTAGCCATCAACTAGGTATTTTGGCTAACCCTCAAACCTCCACCATTCAACAACTGCGTGAATGGGCATGTTTGGCTTTTCAGAAACACCAACAAGCCAACCTCAAATCCTCAGATTCGAACACAGTACTGGCTCTCAACATAAGCTCACTACCCATGGAGCTTGAAGGTGTCTTGGTGGAGGTGTGGTCCACAACTCCTCCACTAAGACACAACCAGAGCCACCTATGGTCTCAACCTCAGAAGTCTTATCTGGACTGGAGACAGTCAAAGACTCAAGAGCCAAGAAAAGGTTGTAACAGTCATTGATGCATTCATGCAACAGGTTCATTGATCCAAGTTGAACCTCCAGTTCAACAATTCCTGTGTAATCTCACTAAAGGTGTTGCAAAGAAATTTTATCTATCTTTAAACCTTGAAAATGTTCTAATGCATTGCTTGATACCGCCGCAGACATCACTTTGATGTCAACTGATCTGTTCAATCGTTTGCGCCTCGCCGCAAAACGCAACAACAAGGAGCTAAAACTCCAACCTTGTTCTCTTGAGGTCAGACCTTATGCTCCAGTTGACACCACTTTGTCATCAGTGTCACTTGTACAACTCTCAATCGGTCCCATGACCCTCATACACCCTGTGTATGTGTCACCTCTTGATTCCATTCCATTTCTTGTGGGAAAAGATCTCCTCAATAGGTTTGAACCTTTAATTGATTTTAAACGCTTGAAACTTTGGGCACAGGTCCGACAGGCCCTGCCCCTACCTTCATTGCAAAGAACTGATTCTTATTGCTACATGCTGGACACCCCTGAAGATTTAGAGCTTTACCAAGATGAGTCCTCAGACCAGCCAGATGATCCTCCAAGTGGAAATGTCCAGAACACAGCAACCACATCAATTGAACTTGAACAACCGCTGGAAGAACTGCTGCTCCAGCGCGACACTTTCTTGTGTGCTTTGGGACCCTCAGTCTCCAGTGAAGAATATTGTCCTAAAATACGAAATGGACTTGAAATCCCGTACTTCCCAGTCGATGATGTCATACTGGCTCTTTGGGCTGATAAATCTGCAATCAGCCAACAGTTGTATGATACAAGTGTATCAAAGTGTTCAAAATCAGCCAGACTCTCAGATGGTTATGAAAACCTTTCGCTTCCCAACATATTCAAAACCATTGACTATTTTAACATCTTTTGGCATTTGTGCTTTAAAATTACAGTGGAACAACAGAACACTGATACAACCATTTCTTGTGATTCATGAGCTGCCACATTCTGTTTACATTGGCAGTGACATTTTAATCATACTTGGTGTTCAAGTAGACACCATTAACAATGTGCTGTGGTCATTAACATGTGGCTCTAATGATCTTTCTTTTCCTGACTGTGAACGCCTCAAATCAGGACAAACCATACCATTGTTCGCTGTCTGACAAACTAGTCAACATCTTACCATCCCAGCACATGCTCGAAGCATGCCGATAAAGATCCACATGCTTGCAGGCCAAAGCTTGAAATACAATAAAGCTTTCTTTCAACCTTCTCCATTATTCTTTGAAATTGGACTTTCTCTTGAAGCAACACCACTCTTAGGCCTCAACTCTAGGTCCACCTTCTTATCCGTGTGTAACACTAATGCGGATGACATAATCACCCCCAAAGCTACACCTTTGGGATGGCTCATAAGCACTAATTTTCATGACTTTGAGTTGGGCATGCCTATTTTAGGCCGATTCCCACTCACCTCTGCACCCGATGCTTGTGATACACAAGTTGTGTACACAAAACCCTCTAGTGCAATCGCTCTCTTTTCAGTCACAACTGAACTTGACTCTGTAGGTCATGTTGATCTCACCGACTAAGATGAAAGGATCATTCAAACTCTTGATGTTCTTTCAGTAGATGCTGCTACTGAAACATCCAAATTAACTAATCAGGCATCATCTGAACAACACCGTACTATCTCAGAGCAAACTGATGAGATTGTGGCGCAAGAAGATGCACCTTTAACCTTTGTACCCCCGAAGCCAACCATGCCTCAAGTGGACCCCCACCATCACTACTTTGACCAAAACATCTGCAAAGACTTGGTCACTGCTTACGTGGATGGGTGCTCCTTTCACCACAACACTGAGACCTGCTCAGGTGTTGGTGTTACTTGGCTTCATAACAAACCTAAAGAATCACTACATTTTAACCTAGGAGATAAATCCTCACAATATGCAGAGATTGCAGGTATTCTGATTACACTTCAATGTGCTGTTCAATGTCAAATAAAAACTTTAGTCATTTGCACAGATTCAAACTATGCTCGACTAAGTTTCATGTGTCATCTTGCACTGTGGAAATGCAATGGTTTCCTAACTTCTAGCAAGAAACCAGTTAAACACCAGGAACTTTTCATGGCGTGTGATGCACTAGTGACCTCACACAACATGACAATTTTCTGGAAAAAGGTAAGAGGTAAGTCAAGTCAAGTCAACTTTATTTATATAGCAGCAGCTGATACAAAGCGCTGAACAAAGTTAAACAGATAAAAACACCACAAAAGAATGTGAAACATTAAACATATATGATCAATAAAAAACAAAGACATAAAATAACATGACAAAGATAGAAAAGCTCAAGATGGGGGGAAAGCCAAGGCAAACAAGTAGGTTTTAAGTTGAGACTTAAAGACAGCCAGAGACGAGGCTTGTCGAATCTGCAGCGGTAGCAGGTTCCACAACCTCGGACCCGCCACAGAAAATGCTCTGTCCCCCCACATCCTCCGGCGAGACCGTGGAACCTTCAGCAGCGCCATCTCAGCCGACCGAAGGGGGCGAGCTGGAGCATGGAGCTGGAGAAGCTCCGAAATATAGGAGGGGGCCGGAGCATTTAAAGATTTAAAAACATATAAAAGAATCTTAAGTAAGTTACGGGCAACCAATGCAGAGAGGCCAGGATGGGGGAAATGTGATCTCTTTTTTTGGTGTTTGTCAAAAGCCGTGCTGCAGCATTTTGGACCAATTGAAGGCGTGAAAGATGTTTTTGAGGTATGCCAAATAAAAGTGCATTACAGTAATCTAGTCTGCTGGTGATGAAAGCGTGGATTACTGTTTCCAGGTCACACCGGGTTAAAAAATGTTTAGCCTTTGCTAAACGCCAGAGATAGAAAAAGCTGGCCTTCACAGTGGCACTTATCTGTCTGTCCAGGTTCAGCATGCTGTTCAACTGGACACCAAGACTAGTGACCACCGATTTTGTCTGTTTGGACAGAGGACCAAGATCAGGAGCTAAAGGCTGATGAGTGGGGGGGTTAAAAACTATAATTTCTGTTTTGGTGTCATTTAAGTGTAAAAAGTTCTGCGACATCCAGGTTTTGACATCCTCAAGGCAGGCTAACAGACCTACCAAGGCCAAAGGATCCTTGTGGTTAAATGGCACATAGATTTGAGTATCATCTGCATACAGATGAAAAGCACATTTATGGTTCCTGAAGATTTGTCCCAGGGGGGGGAGATAGAGTGAAAAGAGCAAAGGCCCCAGAATGGACCCCTGGGGGACACCACAGGATAATGAGGCAGGGGAAGACTGGGACACGTGAGAGCTGAATAATTTGACTCCTTAGCTAAACAAGGTGCTATGAACGGCACACCGTGGTCATTTGACCCCTTATGGCTGACTGATTTTGTCCCAAACCCGCCCACCCGTGCAGTCTGTGTGGTAACGCGATCACAGGCCGCTGCTCCTGAAGCTCAGGGCTCTGAGTCTGTCCACGCCGCTCTCTCTGTCGATCCTGCGTTTTCAGACGACGATCTTATCCAACTACAAGCTCTTGATCCTGCATGTGCTAAAATGATTGCTTATCTTTCTGATCCTCTGAACAATGTTCCATCTCCAAATGACCTTGATAGCATGCCTGAACTACGTGCTCTCTTTAAAGCCCGTTCTTCCTTACAGTTGGTCAAGGGCATTTTAGTTCGTGTTTCCGACTCAACCTCATCACCTGCGTTTGTGGTTCCTCGGAACCATAGGGGGGTGATGCTTGTGCATGCCCATGACATTCCATCAGCAGGACACAGAGGAACCAAAGCAACATTAGATGCTTTAAAACAGGTGGCCTACTGGCCAGGAATGCGCAAAGATGTAAATGACTGCATCAGAGGATGCTTGGTTTGTTGTCAGTTTCAACCATCAAACCCAATACACCGAGCTCCTCTACAAAACAGAGGAATTGTATTCCCCTGGTCTGATCTACAGATTGACTGGGTGGGACCTCTCACCAAATCAACAAGAGGAAACAAATATTTCCTGACAGTGACATGCGCATTCACTAGTAGTCACTAGTAGAATGTCTACCAGCTGCTAACGATACAGCTCAAACCACTGCCTACCTGTTGATGAATCCTGTCTTCTCTCGTTTCGGACTTCCACTGCGCATCAACTCAGACAGAGAGACACATTTCACCTCTGAAGTAATGCAGAACTTATGGCAGACACTTGGCGTTAAGGCTAACTTCCACATTAGCCACCATCCTCAAGCTTCTGGTCAAGTCAAATGAGCAAATTGAAACGTGCTGAAGAAATATGTGAACACTAACCATCGAGACTGGGATGTGAAATTACCCCTTGTCTTAATGGCCATCAGAGCAACTCCTCACAAGTCCACAGCTGTCTCTCCTTTTGAAATGATGACAGGGAGACAAATGACACTTCCCTTACACCTGCTGTATCAACCAGGTGAAGCCAGTGTAGCTAGTGCTTACACGACTCATGAATACATGAAAGACCTAAAACATCACCTGCGAGCAACCTTCACTTTGATCAGAAAAATCTTGAGAAAACAGCTGGCGGCAGAAAATCATACTATGACAAAAAAGCGTCACATGATGAACTACAAGTGGGGGACAAAGTATGGTATTACGTCTTCGCCCCACTGACTGGACAAACAAAATCCAATGTTAGAAAATTGACTCGTAAACCACGTTGGACTGGACCATACACAATCATTGACTAATTATCTCCAGTTGTGTATAGGACAGAAAGAGCCAACCTTTAAATGGGTTCACCGAAACCAAATTAAGCTCCATCGAAGTGCTACCAGGCTCACCGAAGTTAGCTGTCCTCAAACAAATTAGGTCATCAAAATTATGCAGCCAATTTAAAGGGATATTTAATTCCAAATTAATGGAAACTATCTGATAAAGTAACAAATATCTGACCTAATTATTTACAGTCAACCACCAGTCATGACTACTAAAAAAAATCTTTCTAACTAACATATTAACATATTAACACGAGTGGGGGTTGAATGAACTAACCCATGGGTTACTACCGAACTCCCACAGTGAAAGTGTAAAATGTCAATAGCAGTGGACGTATTAACATTACAAATGTAAATCAATTACGCTGAAAGTTTTGTCCCAAATTTTAGGTTAGACTCAATCCAAGAAAAAAGGATTCATTTTACCATTATTTGAATGTCTTTTTTTTCTTCATTCCAGTATTATTATTATTGTTATAACATTTTTGATGCAAATTTTAATTCTCTTTTTGTACTTAATTTTTTTTTTATCATTTATTCTCATTAGAGACCTTATCCAAATAGAATTCTCCAAAACTTTTAAATCTTTTTCTCTCATCCTTATTTTTGAGAATCACTTGATAGCTCACTAGGTACCCCTTTCTTTTTAAATTGTAGCCATTCTATAGGCTTATCATGACTATCCTGTTCCAGGAATTTGTTTTATATTTACCTATATGATTAAAGGAATCAGAGACCTTGAATGTGCTTGTGGTCTTTGTTGTTTAAGACAGAACTTAATCAAGAAGCCTCTTTTAGTTAGGCTTTCTCTCCTTCTTCTGTCTCTTTCCCCTTTTTCAACATTTAATGGGCACTGAGAAATAACCACACAAATGTTTTTAATCCTGCCCGATTTCTCCAACGTCTGAGAGGTCATCACCATGACCTTGACGTTCTTCACGTAGTTCTTCCTGTGAAGGACCTGGACGCCGCTCACCAGGACGTCACCACGTTCCACTTTTCAGGTTGGATACGTTTGGAATGTGTTCTGTAAACTTAAGGATAAGGTTTACGATACCCAGTAGGGGATATGTAAGACGTATCAACAGCCTAATTTCTGATTAATTAAATTGGAGAAGAATGTGTATCAGTGACTCTTTCTGTGGTGTGAAAATCTTAGTTTCACACACACACTCAAATTCCTAAGAGCCAACAAAGGACCCAGGATCCCCACTTGTGTGAATGGTTTCTGTCACTTTCAACACCTTTATGACTGGACCCCAAGCTTGAGTCAAACTCCCCCCTGTAAAAGCAGTCTCCAATTCGACTCTGGTCTGAGAGCCTCTTTGAAGTTCACACACCCTGCCGTGATAATTTAGGATAAGTGCTGATGTCGTTTAAACCAAACCTCCCCTGAACATCTGCTGATGAGAAAGTATAAACATTTTTATGTTTAACCATTAACACCAGAGCTCGGAGTCCACCATTTCCTACCTTCCTATCAAAGAATAAATCTTTTTGAGTTTTGATAATGCATACCAAGGCATTTTGCTTTGCTTGAGCAGGGATAATAAAGTCAGTCGGGACGTCTCCACTAAGAATCAGCGTCTCCCTTTCTAACACAGATGTTACTTCAAAGGGAACCGAATAGCCCTGATTGAATCAAGAACCCCCCTTTGAGCACCTCAGAGACTTCGGTACACAGAAACTCTGAAAATGTGATCACACATTTAATACAATCAAACTTTTCTTTACAGGGACGGTATGAACCATTATCTTTGGTCTGAAGTAATGTTCACCCAGTTTAACTAAGTGACATATTGTGTTATAAAATGATTTGTGTTTGGAATTCTGATAATAAGCAAGTAAATTCCAGATGTGTGTAACTGTTAAGTCCTCTCCACAGGAAATATCTATAAAACACTTGGTTTTAACAAAAGTATTTCTACACGAATTAATGATACATTGTTTAGTGAATAAAATGAAATGTGTTTAAATTACTCTCTTCAGTAAGTTGCTATAAAAAGCAATGTAATCATAGATCAGCTTTAAAATGGTCTAAACAATGCTTTGTTTAACCATGTTACAGGTTTTATTATGTTATGTTGAATTAACCTGCAAATCCCTTCTTTATTACTCAGAAATAAATACTGGCATGTGTAAAAGTAACATTGTTATTAGAATAGGGAAACTGTCAGGTTCAGTGTTTGTGTGCTGTGTTTTCTGTGTCGGGTGAGTCATCTACTTTCAGTGACGAGCTGCGCTGGAGAGTGAGGCACATTAAGTACACCTGGCGGCGATCAGCGCTGATGAGGAGCAGGGCGATATTTAAGCCATTCATGGCCTGGTTGTTGACCTTCATGGTAGCTCCTGTGTGCCGTCCTTGTGAAACATTCCTAGTGATTTTTGAGCAAACATTTTGAGAAGTATTTTTGAGAAGATGTTTTGAAATTTCCTTGTGTGCAACTAACCCTGTTCTTCCCAGGACTTGTCACTGCTCCTTGTGCTCCCGAGTTCTCTTCCGTGTCTAGTGTCTGATCCCCTCGAGCCCCGTCTGCCTCCCTCCGGCGTCCTTACCCGACCTGGACTCACCACCTCCTTGCACAGCACCGCACTGGACCTGCCCCCCTTCCAAGAAACACCAGCAAAGATCTTCCGTGAGTTATTCACCTCCTCTCCCTGCAATATCTCCAGCTCTATCTCCGTGGCAAAGTAACTAACTCTCCTCTCCCTTGCAGTACTAAGACCCTCCCTGGCACACCTGATCACCGAGTGCATTTTACACTTGTAAATATTTGTATAATAAACCTTGTCACTTTTGTACCTTGAGCTGTTTGAGTCTGAGTCCTGCAATGTGGGTCAACAAGATCACTGAGCCCGTGACAGAAACACTGTTTGTTAATTCTTGTTAAAAGATAAAATGGATGATAGTTGTAGTTTTCACTAGAGTCAATGAGTAAGCGTTTTTTTTTTTAATATATAGTTTAAGTAATCTGTAACCGATACTAGAAATAAAGCCTTAAAATTTAAATTTCCAAAACGGATATACAATTGGCTGACGCCATTGACACTGCCCCCCAGAGGCTGGCTTTACAGCTGTATCAACTTGCCTCCTCTCTCAGAATTTCGTCTTAGTTTTTACTTTTTCTTTAAGCCTACTTGGCTCTAATTTTACTTGTACTAATTTCAAGTTCTTAGCTCGTTTTATCATTTTTACCTCGTTTTTTGGGTTTAAATCTTTTTGATTTTACCTTAAACTCGTTTTAACGCGCGATTTTTCTTTAAGTTCGGCGCACGTTCAAACACGCAAAAGTATTTTTATTTGAATAGTTTAATTCCACACAAACCAGACTTTCACGTCACCAGCTGAGAGAAAAGACTACAAATTCCAGAGCTGCTTCCGTGGGCCTTCCGAGAACCACTGAGAACCACCGCCTGCTCTGATCCTTACCCACCGGCACGGGACAGTTGTATCTTCTACCTGGGCAAAGTTCCGACACTCTGAGAAGAGCTTCTTCGAGTCGACGGACCTCTCTGGGAACTACGACGCAAAACCTCCACCCGTTGCTGCAAAAGAGTAAGAGATTAATTTCGTCTAAATCCGTGACCAAGCGGATTCTAAACTTTGTGATGGTATGTCTCAGAATCCCGGAAGTTTTGATCCCACTCTTTTACAGTTCTCTCTCACCCCAACAGTACAATCTTCCTTAAGTTTAAAATTCTCTCCCTTGGTAAAAAGAGTATTTACCGTTTCCTGACCCACTCTTAATAGTTGTTTAAGATTCTTGAACGTTGGAAAAATCTACTTATTATAAAAACATACTAAGTCTGACGCAATTTCCTGTTCGTAGCTTCATACATCATTGATTTCATTAAATGTTTTAGTTTGTTTATTGGTCAGTCTTACTTGTTGTTCAATAAATATTCACCTTAATCTTAAGTGGCCGATTCAGTGAGTTTTTATGTGTGATTTGAGTCACTATCTGGAGAGACATGCAGCTTCATATTATGAGATTGAAATAATTCAATTAAATATTCTAATATTAAATTCCTTTGCAAGAAGGTGGTGACCCGAATAATAATGTATTAAAGAGGTAAACATTCATAATACGTGTTTCCCTACAGATCTGAATCATAGAATGGATCCAAGAATCTTTTAAATAATTATTTAACATTGGGAGATGGAGCTATCTTCATTGCATGTGGCTGTAATGCCACAAATGGTCTGTGTGTGGAACTGAGGTGCTTGGTGGAGGTCTATGCTCTCAAAGTGCTTTTCTACTAGTGCTGGGCGATCATATGATCGAACTTTGAGACTGCAATTATTCAAATTTTTATTTATAATTATTGCAAATTTTCAGTTTGCTTGGTGCTCGGCTGTGAGACTTTTTTCTCGAATAAACGTGGTGGAAACGTGCAGGCCCACTAGGAAGTGGTAATGCTCCCTGCACGTTGTTAGCCTGCCGCCATTAAACAAGTAGCGTGCCACATTTTGTGCTACACTACTGCAGAGAAAAGCAGCAGAATGACCAAAAATGGAGCTGAAGACCGCGAAATAGATCCCAGTCTTTTGATATTTAGGTGCTACTGTTTGATCTAAGTATTCAGTGCTGCTAAATTGTATATTTTATTTGTTTTATAATGTTTAATTTAGGGCCGGGACTTTAACGCGTTAATTAAGATTAATTAATTACACAAAAATAACGCGTTAATTTTTTTAACGCATTTTAATCGCACTTATTTAAGCACCGCAGAACATCTCTAATGAGTTTCAGCGGACCGATTATACTGGCGCACCTACCAGCGTTCATTATTTAGGACAACAACAAACCACAGTGAACATGAATGAAGAAGCGACCGCTTTGATTGGCCCCGTGGATGGGACGTTTTGTTATAAAAAATGACTGGATGGAAGCGTGGATAAGAGCATGTGTGCAAGCTATGCAGCAAGGAATTTGCACATCACCCCAGCACATCGGGCTTGAAGTATCACCTCAATGTTAAACATATAGCAGCTAGCGTGGACGTTAGCCCGACTCCGAGTACAAGTGTAGACATTTTCTACACTTAATGCACTGGTCTGTTGGACTTGGTTGAACAAAAATAAACAATATTTTGTTGCTTAAAGCAGAACTAAGTAAGTTTTGCTCTCGCTCTCCCCCTACTGGTCCCCTGTGAAAGCTCACTGTCGTAACGTTCCCCCGCCGCCGCCGCGGACCCCCCCCACCCCCTCCACCCCGCCGCCGCCCCCCCAACAACAACGCGCAGAGGACGCTTTTGCAAGTAGAAAGAAAAACAAAACCAAGAAAATGTCTCGACAGGGGAGTATTATTGTCATCTTTGCGCTCCTAAGGGTGGCGTTGCTAACAACGGCAAGGGCTTCATGCTTGTATTTATGTACATGAGTGTGAGTGCCGTAAAGCAGGTTTGTTCTCGCGAGATTAGTCGGGTCCGATCCACTGAAAGTTGCAAGTGCTGCTTTCAGGACACAGACCCCGGAGGGAGGGGAGGGACCCACGAATCACCCTGCCAAGTCCTTGTTTACCCCCACAGGGACTCTAGAAAACATTTATTGAGGTGAAAAAACTTACTTAGTTCTGCTTTAAGCTTATGTGTATTCAGTCATGATTCAATGGTATACTAAAAATCCGTTTGAAAAAAATTCTCACTGTTCTCTGGTCAAATATTTTTATATGCGATTAATTTTGATGAATTAATTACAAAGCCTCTAATTAATTAGATTAAAATTTTTAATCGAGTCCCGGCCCTAGTTTAATTCTGAAGCTACAAAGTAGCTAAACACTACTGTTATTTAATATAAAGTGCAAGTGGCTATGGTGTGAACAGACAATTTGTTTTCACTCTCAGAAATAGAGGTACGAGACAAGGACATTTTTGTACCTATAGGTAAATTGTTTTGAAATGTTCCCTTAAAAGTACAATATTGGTCTTTAAAAGGCCAGAAATGCCCCTTAGAGTGTTCAAATTGATATAAAGTACAAATTTGTACCATTTCAACTGCACCTGCAACCCTGGTCAAGGCTGGTTAATCTCCATTTTATTTAGTTTCTTCCATCATTTTCAATATTATGTTTCAGAATGTTGGTTTAAGACTTAAAAATGCGGCATAATTTTACAGTTTTAGTGGAACAACTTCATAAGGTACAAAAATGGACCTGGACTACAGGGTACACCCCCAGCGACAAGAATTTGTACCCTTCTTGTTGCTATAGATAGATAGATATAGAAACATATTTTGTGATAATATTTTTTGCTTACTACTACTACTACTACTACTGTCATTTAGCAGACGCTTTTATCCAAAGCGACTTACATTGAGAGAACATACAAGCAAGAATTCAAAGAGAAGGAAAAAAATATAAGGAGGCGGACTGTTTGGAGTCCAGTTTAATTCCAACGCTGATACATCAAGTGTATCAAAATTTTTTTTTTTTTTTTAGTGAGAGATAAATTCTCAAATCGCTATCATAAATCATAAATTAATCCTACATTAAGACTGAAAGTGTTCTTTAAAGAGGTGAGTCTTAAGTCTGCTCTTAAAAGTAGCTGCCGACTCTGAGGATCGGACAGAGTTTGGTAGGTCATTCCACCATCGGGGGACAACAGAGGAGAAGAGTTTGGAACATGATCTCATGCCACGTTGTGGTGGAAGCGCTAGGCGTCTTTCAGCGGCTGAGCATAGCTGACGCGTGGGAATGTAGGTTTGGATGAAGGAGTGAAGGTAAGTAGGAGCTGTGTGTGTTAGAGTCTGGTAAGCCAGAAGCAGAGCTTTGTATTTGATGCGTGCTGCAACTGGAAGCCAGTGCAGGGAAATGAGCAGCGGAGTGACATGAGCCCTTTTGGGCTGGTTGAAGATCAGACGTGCTGCTGCGTTCTGAATCATCTGAATCATGGGCACCGACCCCGTGGGCCCAGAGGAGGGAGGGCTGGCACCCCAACCTCCACCCAAGCACTACCTGGGGGGAACCCAGGCAGCCACAGCCGACCACCGCCCCTGATGTAGAGGGGTCCAGGAGAGGAAACACTGGCAAAAAAATAAGTTAAAATGTAAAGTTTGTAAAATATAAAGTGTATAAAATATAAAATGATTGTAAAACAATGATAAGATAGAATCAAGATAAAAATGCAAAGCAGATTAATAAATAAATAGTTAAAAGCTAAACTAAAAATTAAATCAGGTAACACACGCTAATCGGTTAAACGTGTATTAATAAATAAGGATTAGTTAAAAGCTTGATTAAAAAGGTAGGTCTTGAGCCTGCTCTTAAAAACATTAACATTGTCTGCGGCCCTGAGGTCCTCCAGGAGCCTGTTCCAGAGGTGAGGGCCACAATAGCGGAAGGACGCCTCACCATGAGTCCGTGTCCTGACCTTAGGGATGATAAGGAGATGGCTGCCAGAAGAACACAGAGACCGCGAGGGTTCATATGGTAAAAGTATTTCTGAAAGATAAGAAGGCCCAAGACCATTAAGACACTTAAAAATCATTAAAAGAACCTTAAAACCGATCCTAAAACATACGAGGAGCCAATGCAGTGATTCTTAGACCGGTGTAATGTGCTCCCACCTCCTGGTCTTCATCAGGACGCGAGCTGCTGAATTTTGTAGTAGCTGCAAACTTGAGATAGTCTTTTTGGGAAGACCAGAAAGCAGGGCATTACAGTAATCAATTCTGCTGGTGATAAAAGCATGCACTAGCGTCTCCGCATTGGCCCGAGAGAGAATGGGGCGGACTCTGGCTATGTTCTTTCGATGATAAAAAACTATTTTGGTAATGTTTTTAATGTGGGGAATAAAAGTCAGCTCAGAGTCAAAAATCACGCCCAGGTTCTTCACTTGAAAAGATGGATTAAAAGACAGTGATTGTAATTTTGGTAAAAGTTTCTCTCTCTGAGCCTCAGGACTGACAATTAAAACCTCAGTTTTGTCCTGGTTGAGCTGGAGAAAGTTTTCTGCCATCCAGGATTTGATGTCTAAAATGCAGTTAAAAAGTGCATCCATTGGTTGTATGTCATCAGGAGACATGGAGATGTACAACTGTGTATCATCAGCATAACTGTGAAAGTTAACTCCATGTCTTCTGATGACACTGCCAAGAGGGAGCATATACAGATTAAAAAGCACTGGGCCTAACTGAACCCTGGGGCACACCACACGTGATCTTATGGACCTTAGAGGAACAGGTATCTAAACTTACCATAAAAGTCCTGTCAGCGAGATAGGAAGTGAGGCCAATCTGTTTTAAACGAGTAAAACAAATAGTGTGGTCTACTGTATCAAAGGCAGCACTTAGATCCAGTAGAACCAACACTGTCGCCTTTTTAACATCATAGTTTAATCTAAAATCATTTAAAATCTTTAAAAGAGCCGTCTCTGTGCTGTGGTTCACCCTGAAACCAGACTGAAATTTTTTCTAGGACATTATGGGCATTAATAAAATCATTAAGTTGAATAAAAACAAGTTTTTCTAAAACTTTACTTAAAAATGGTAAGTTAGAGACCGGTCGGTAGTTGTTTAAATCATTAAAATCTAAATTGCTCTTCTTCAGCAGGGGCCTCACAACCGCCGCTTTAAAGGCGGCAGGAAAAACCCCCGTCTGAAGGGAGCAATTCATAAAGTTTAAAATCTCATCTTTAAAAGAACCATAAAATTGTTTAAAAAACGGGTGGGAATTGGGTCCAAAGTGCTTGTGGTGGGCCTCACTGAGGAGAAAACTTTATCAAAGGTCCCAGCTTCTACCAGGACAAAACTGTCCAGTGTTTCCTCTGGTAAAGGCAGACACTCAGATTTGTCTAAAACCATGTTAGTTTGAGAGGATAAAATATTGCATCTGATGGTGTCCACCTTTCCTCTGAAGTGGCCTGCAAACTCCTCACACAGAGTGTTTGAGGGGGCTTTCTGAAAAGTGTCAGAGGTCTGATTTAGAATATTGTCAATGGTGGAAAACAGAATTTTGGTGTTATTTTTATGTTCTGAGATGATTCTGGAAAAGTATGCATTTCTGGAATTTCTTAAAGCGTTATTGTATAATTTGAGATGTTCTATGTATATCTGATGATTTATTGTAGTTTTATTTTTCCTCCATTTCCTTTCTGCCGCCCTGCAGCTCCTCTTTAATATTTTAATAGCTTCATTTCTCCATGGTATAGTGTGTTTTGAATGTATGTTTACAACTTTAAGTGGAACCAGCAGGTCGAGAGCAGATTGAAGCCTACTGTTAAAATCATTCACGATAAAATCACAGGGGGCAGGTGTAGAAGGAAACTTTTTAAAAACTTCAAGAAAACCTGCAGCCACTTCAGGGGTTAGATGACGCTTCCTGACAGCTCTCACAGAGGTTTCCAATTGGATAAAACTGGTGATTTTGAAAAACACACAGTAGTGGTCAGAGACAGCCAAGTCAACAACAGAGGACACACTAGAGGACAGGCCATATGTGATGACCAAGTCCAGAGTGTGCCCCATGTTGTGAGTAGGCTGCATGACATGTTGGCTAAAATTCATATAATTCAAAATATTTAAAAAATCTGTTGATAAAGGATCTAAAAGGTTATCTATATGTAGATGAAAATCACCAGCTAAAATTATCCTTTCATAAGAGTTGTGTAAAATTAAAAAAACTGAAAATTCAGGAATAGCACTACAACTGGTGGCAGCTTGTTGGAGTAGCTCTGTGACTTTGCTAGCATTTGCTAGCTTTTTTTGTTCTTTTTGATTATTCTTGCTAGTTTTTATTTCTGGAAATATTTTCTAAATACTTTTCTTGTGATTTGGGTGCTGTGCTGATTGAGTTTTTTACTAGATTTGTCACTTTTTTGCCACTTGTTATGATGCGTAACCATGGCAACAAGAGACTAAGAGCAGCTAACTGACATTTCTAAGGCCGAAATAATCTTCAAATTGAAACTCTGGATCCCTGATGAGCTCAAAAGAGGAAGACGTGGATGCAGAGCAGGAGCAAAGAGAAAAGAGAGAAAGAGGAAGTTTAAACCTTCACTTCCATCAGTCATATTGACAAATGTGAGATCTCTTTGCTAACAAAATGGATGAACTTGAAACTCTGTTAAAGACCCAGCCAGAGTATAAGGAATACAGCATCATGTGTTTCACTGAGACATGGCTAAAAGAGCATATCCCGGACTCCAGTGTGTCTCTGCCTAGCTTTCAAACAATATGGGCAGACAGAGATTTGAAGAGGAGTGGCAAAAGAAGAGGAGTTTGTCAGCTGATCACATCTGTAGACCCCTGTTGGGGGCGGAGCATCAGAGCAAGTGACACGAAGAGGCTGAACAGATGGATAAGGAGGGCTGGTTCTGTCCTGGAGACTGAACTGGAGTCGCTGATTGTCCAAAGGAGGATGAAGAACATGATGGAAAACCCTCATCATCCTCTTCAGAACACAGTAACTCAACAACAGTGTCTTCAGTCAGAAGATTCTTCATAATCTGCTGCAACACAGACCACTACAGGAGATCCTTCCTGTCCACTGCTAGAACCCTCTACGGGAGATCCTTCCTGTCCACAGCTAGAACCCTCTACAATAGCTCCCTGAAGAAGAACTGAGCTACAACAACAGTTAATTTCCCTTCGGGGATTAATAAAGTATTTTTGATTTGATTTTGATTTGATTAGATAAAAAGTGCATTCTTTTTCGGAGGCCTATAAACTGTGACACATAAAACCTGAGGAGTGCTAAAAACAGAGGCAGTGTGTTCAAAAGTGGTAAAATTATCAAATAAAACAGGTTTGGCGGAAAGAGTTGATGAACTTATAAAAGCAGTTCCGCCTCCCCTCTGGCTACTCCTCATCGAACAAGAAAAGTTAAAATTAGGTGGAGAGGCCTCTGTAAGAACAGCAGGAGTATCTGCACTCAGCCATGTCTCCGTTAAAAATAAAGATTATTGTCTAGGATTAAATCATTTATTATAAAAGTTTTATTCAGCAGAGAGCAAACATTTAAAAGAGCCATATTAATAGTGTTTGGTGATGGAGTGACTGTATGATTGACTGTAGGTGGGATTTTTAGTAACTGTTTAAGATTATTTGGGTTGTATTTTTTTTAGTTTATGATTATTTCTTGGCTCTCTGCTGGCAATAACAGGTATGAATGAAGTGGGGTAAGGTCCAAATCCGATATGTGAGTTACTGTTAAAATCAGGGTTGAGATTATAGGAACAGGGACCAGCTGCACATCAGGATGTGGTGGATGGGGCAGATAGGGCAGGAGCAGCTGGGGCGGTGGGGGAGGGTATGCCAGGCTTAGTGCCAGCATGCATGTACCTTGTATGTTAAGATGGAGTCCATCTGCCCCAAACAATTGACTCCTGCCCCAGACAATGTTAAATTTGTCTATAAAACCAATATTGTGCATCACGGTAGCAGAGGAAAGCCAAGTGTTTAAAGAGAGTAATCTGCTGAATCTATTTATTCCTCTGCTCATGGTTGGAGTGGGGCCAGAAATAAAAACAGATAGAGGTTTGTCTTTTAAAAGGTTAAAAAGATGAATAAAATCCATCTTTAAGAGCTCAGACTGCTGTTTACGAATGTCATTAGTACCACCATGAATTATAACTTTACTCACGGATGGGTGACGTTAGATGGAGTCCAGAATCTGTTCAGAAGGGGAAACAAAGGGTGAGAGCTCCTCGCACCCTAATGCTCCGCATAATAGAATATCCAATGATGAGAGAGCTGGGTGCTAGTAGCAGCAGTGCCGGCGTGTAGATAATCACTGTGAAGCCTGACATCCGGGTGTGCAGGCTGATGCTGATGATTCTGAGCAGGAGACCCCTCATTGTCCAGGACCGGCTGGATGTTGGGCAGCTTGGCATCCACAGGACTGTAGCGGTGTTTAGAGGGCGCCGAGGGCTCGTTCCGTGGATTCAGGGTGTAATAGAGCGCGCCTCGGCGGGTCCCAGCTGTAGTCCTGGGTTTGGCGCGACGTGGGTGGCTACCGGAGTCCGACTGCTGCTCTGGCTGCTGGGAGGGGATGGGCGGCGGTCCTGTAGAGATGCTGGTCTTCGCCGCGGTCGGAGGGACGGTCAGAGGAGGGAAGTCGTCCCCCAGAGCACCGAAACGGTTCGACAGCGGTAGGCCGGGTGGAGGAGAATGGTGGCAGCAGCTCCGGGCACCCCCACCGCGACCAGGTCCAACTGTCGACCACGTACCCTGGGGCACCAGAGTGGAGCTGAGGGGGGCTAAGACTAAAGCCCCCCTCAGCTCCACTGCTGGAACCAACGCTCATCCTCTGCCATAGATGTTGTACCTCCGCCGGCATTCGTCTGTCCGAGTCCGCCTGGAGATGGATTCCCCTTCCGCAGCTTCACCGGGCTGGCAGGGGATTGTGTTGGCCAGCTGGGCACTAGTAGCATCAGCGAAAGTTTGGCCGAAAATGATGTCCACGTCACGCTCATGGTCCTGGATCAGATGTAAATTGGAGATCCTCTGCTCCAATTCCTTGATTTTCTTGGTTAACCTGACACAACCATTACACCCGGAGATTCAGGTGAGTGGAGGCATGATAAAAGTAACAGCGGTCCATGCTCTGATTAAAAGATAAGTCGCTAAAAGTTCAAAAAACGGTTAAAACTAGTCAAAAGAAAAGTTAAAAATAGTTAAAAAGAATTGTAAAAAGTTAAAACCGTGTCAAAGAGCCTCATTTACACTGAACATGTCAGCTTCACACTCCATTGTCATGGGATATATAGAAAAGTCTATGGAGTATCATGTGTTCTGTGCATTACTAGAAGCTGTGTAAATATATCTAGAAACTACAGCCTTTCAACACTTTGTCAGCTGCTCCACCAGAGAAAACAAAACACTGGACTTGTTCTATGCAAATATCAGGGTCCTTTGCGCGGCCTGCTCATGGCAACGCAGACCATAATCTTGTTTTTCTCTGCTCAGTATACAAACCCATTGTCCAGAGGCAACCTGTGATCAAAGCTACTGTGAGGAGGTGGTCACAGGAAGCTTAAGAAATTCTTCAAGGATGTTTTGAGGCTACCGACTGGGATGCACTCTGTGAGCCACATGGAAAGGACATCAATGCTATGACTGAGTGTGTGACTGACTATTGAAACTTCTGTGTGGACAACATCATCCCCACCAGAACAGTGAAGTGCTTCCCCAATAACAAACCCTGGATCACCAGTGACCTGAAAGAACTGCTGAACAAGAAAAAAAGAGCTTTCAGGGAGGGAGACAGGGATGCATTGAAAAGTGTACAAAAATAACTTAAAATCAAGATTAGAAGCAACAAGGAGGTGTACAGGAAAAAACTGGAGAACAAGCTCCAGCAAAACAATATACGAGATGTGTGGTCAGGGATGAAGAAGATCACAGCTTTTAAGCTGAAGGAAGATCACTTGGATGGAAGTCTGTATAGGCGCTAATGAACTGAACATGTTCTTCAACAGGTTCAGTTTAGAAACAAGCCCAACATCTTCCTCTCCTGCTGCAAGCCAAATAGACCTCCCACCATCCCTTTATCCACAGCTTCCCTGTCACATGTCAACTGTCTCACCTTCTACCTCAGTCATGAATGCTGTTTCTGGTGCTTTTCCATCATATCCAACATCAGAGGAAGCTGGTGTCCCCATTGCCACCACCTCCCGCCTGTCTGTGTCTAGCAGTCAGGTGAAGAAGCAGCTGGAGAGACTGAACTAGGCAGCTGGTCCAGATGGTGTAAGCCCCAGAGTCCTAAAGGCTTGTACAGATCAGCTATGTGGAATTCTGCAGCGTATCTTCAACCTCAGCCTCACCCAGGAGAAGGTACCAGTTTTATGAAAAACATCCTGCCTTGTTCCAGTTCCAAAAACATCCCACCCACTGTTCCCTAAAGACTACAGGCCTGTTGCCTAAACTTCCCACATCATGAAAGTCTTGGAAAGACTCATGTTTGGCCCACCTAAATAGGCAAACAAGTACATTTCAAGACCCACTGCAGTTTGCTTATCGCCGTAGAGTTGGGGTGGAAGACGCCATCATACACCTGCTTCAGCAAACCCACTGTCATCTTGACAAACTAGGCAGCACTGTGTGGATTATGTTTTTTTTATTTCTCCAGTGCCTTTAACACAATTCAGCCTGCGCCATTGTGTCAAAAACTCCAGAAGACACAGGTGGAGGCCTCCACAATCACCTGGATTAAGGACTACCTCACAAACAGACCATAGTATGTGAAACTGAAGAGTTGTACGTTTGACCAGGTGATCAGCAGCATAGGGGTACCTCAGGGAACTGTCCTCTCACCATTTCTTTTCACTGTGTACACTTCAGACTTTCAGTACAGGTCAGAGTCCTGCCATCTACAAAAATACTCAGATGACTCTGCAGTTGTTGGTTGGATCAGAGATGGACAAGAGACTGAGTACCGAGAACTAGTGGACCACTTTGTGTCCTGGTGTTCAAACAATCATCTCATCTTGAATGCGAACAAGACAAAGGAGATGATTGTGGATTTTAGGACCTTTCCTTCTCTTTGATTTCTTGCTTGTATGTTCTCTCAATGTAAGTCGCTTTGGATAAAAGCGTCTGCTAAATGACAGTAGTAGTAGTAGTAGTAGTAGGACGAGCAGCAACATACCAAAACCCATTTCCATCATGGGAGAAGAAGTGGACATGGTGGAGGAGTATAAATACCTGGGTGTTCACCTGGACAACAGACTGAACTGGAGACACAACTGTGATGCTATTTTTAGGAAGAGACAGAGCAGACTGTTCTTCCTCAGGAACCTTAGATCCTTCAGTGTTTGCAGCAAGATGTTGAAGATCTTTTATAAGTCTGTTGTGGAGAGTGTGATCACATCTGCAGTCACCTGTTGGGGGAGCAGCATCAAAGCAAGTGACATGAAGAGGTTGAACAGATTGATAAGGAGGGCTGGTTCTGTTCCGGGGACTGATCTGGAGTCTCTTGAGTTGATTGTGCAAAGGAGGATGGTTCGGAAAATGAAAATCATCATGGAGAACCCTCATCATCCTCTTCATAACACAGTAACTCAACAGCAGAGTGTCTTCAGTCAAAGGCTTCTTCAGATCCGCTGCTGCACAGACCGGAGTTTTTTTTGCCCATAGCTATAACCTTCTACAATGGTTCCCTGAAGAAGAACTGAGCTACGACAACACTTAATTTCTCTTTGGGGATTAATGAAGTATTTTTGATTTGATTTTGATTGTATTACAGTGGTCCCTCGCTATAACGTGGTTCACCATGTTGCATATTTTTTACACCGCATTGTGTAATCCTGCATCCTGCGCCCTAACAAGAGAGGAAAGTGTATAAAGTGTGTAGTGAGGGGTTTTACAGCCTTAAAGGTGGTAAAGAGGATTTTGCCCCAAATGAGAAGCTCAAAGGCTGTTTGTCATTTTTTGAGTAGTGCGCATGCGTTGTAGCCCCCCCACGCCAGAAACGCTTCAGTGAATCGTGAATTTGCATAATAGTCCACTTGTTTGTTTATTATCTGCATCACTGGAGTTTTTCTGGAACTACTACAACTATATTGCTTCAAATATCTCAAAGTCATCAATGGTAAAAGGCTGTTGATGGTCACTCAGTGCAAGTGCTGCTACTGCTAGTAGCAGCAGTGCCGGCGTGTAGATAATCACTGTGAAGCCTGACATCTGGGTGCCGCGATGCGGAGCTCAGCTCAGCTTTTCCCCTGTTGACACCAGACATGTCTCTCTCCGCACCGGTCCACAAGCGTGTCTATTCCTCTGTTTATAAAGAGCTATTTTTTCACCATGTGTAAGTAAATAACATCAAAAAAAATAATTGACGAGAGCTTGTTTCATCAAAACGATCACTTCGTAGTACTCCATGTCTGGTGTGAACTACACCATAGATTAACAAGAGTGCTGAATGGAAGCAGCGCTTCCGATCGCAGTGTGAACCAGCCCTGAGACCTACGCAAACTACATAGTACGAAGTGTGATTGACAACCTAGTAGCCAATATATATTGAAAAGGGTTTGTCATCTATAGGCTACTTTATTTCAAGCCCAACCAGGTCTATGATTTATTAATATTATAACTTTTTCTTTTGGAAACTGTAAATACAAGACACTACAAGTTGATAAAATGATTTTAAAGTAAATTTGACATCTAAATTTGCTATAAAATCAAGTTTTTTTTTTTGTTTGATCTCGGTGAGGGGTGCACGCTTTTTTGCCCCCCCCCCCCCCCTTTTTTTTCCCC
>SSNP01000141.1:1284378-1309956 GCA_006937955.1 Pachypanchax playfairii
TTTTTTTCCCCCCCCCCCCCCTTTTTTTTCCCCTGATTTTTGTTTGTCTCTGAGTCTCCCCTCTTACTTCTTGGTTTATTCAGGCATGCAGTCTTGTTTTTTTAGCCTTAGACCAGCATCTCATTTATGCTCATATCTAGGGGTGCAGCTTCTCCAATTAAGGGTTTTGTGGGAGACCTGAGCCCCAGTGAGGGCTGATGTAGGCCCAAACTGCCCGCCTCCAAAGCCACAGCTGGACCAATGATCTAAATATAGAGAGGAAACCAACAATCTTCCAAGCAAAAAACATGCAGAAGCTGGCGCAAAAACGTGGAAGGAAGAAGGATGTATATAAAACTGCAGAGACAGAAAAACAACAACAAAAAGAAAAATATGGTGTGATGAGTGAAGCAGCCTCATGTAAATGTCCCAAGTGATCAAGTGTATTTCACACACAAAGCTTAGAACTGCCTCTGCAGAGCTATTTTTTTTGTGCTTTCTAGCTGAAGGTGCAAAGACTGCTGTAGATTATAACAACAATACTGCTGAGAGTCCTAGTGTTGGGGAAAAAACAGCTGTCTGTGGACAAAGATATCAAGTATTGGATTTTATGGTTGAATAAAACATTATTAAAACATTGCAGGACATCTGATACTCATTGCACAATTTTAGAGTCCACTATGTAGCTAATAAACACATTAGACTTTGCTAGCATTTGCTAGCATTTTTTGCTCTTTTTGAGTATTTCTTGCTAGTTTTTTCTTCTGGAAATATTTTCTAAATACTTTTCTTCTGATTTGGGTGCTGTGATGATCGAGTTTTTTGCTGGATTTGTCACTTTTTTTGTCACTTGTTATGATGCGTAACCATGGCAACATGAGGTTTGAGAGAAAGAGGAAGTTTAAACCTTCACTTCAGTCATATTGACAAATCTCTTGCTAACAAAATGGAGAACTTGAAACTATGTTGAGGACCCAGCCAGAGTATTGGGATTGCAGCATCATGTGTTTTACTGAGACATGGATAAAGGAACATATCCTGGACTCCAGGGTGTCTGCCTGGCTTTCTAACAATACGGGCAGACAGAGGTTTGAAGAGGAGTGGCAAAAGAAGAGGAGTTTGTCAGCTGATCACATCTGCAGACACCTGTTTCGGAAGCAGCATCAGAGCAAGTGACATGAAGAGGCTGAACAGATGGATAAGGAGGACTGATTCTGTCCTGGAGACTGAACTGGAGTCTCTTGAGTTGATTGTCCAAAGGAGGATGAAGAACATAATGGAAAACCCTCCTCATCCTCTTCACAACACAGTAATTCAACAACAGAGAGTATCTTCAGACAGAAGATTCTTCATAATCTGCTGCAGCACAGACCGCTGCAGGAGATCCTTCCTGTCCACAGCTAGAACCCTCTACAGGAGATACTTCCGGTCCACAGCTAGAACCCTTTACAATGACTCCCTGAAGAATAACTGAGCTACAACAACAGTTAATTTCCCTTTGGGGATTAATAAAGTATTTTGGATTTGATTGATTGATTTGATTACTTAGCACATAAATAATAAACCATCTCTAAACTCCATACAATTATGTAAGGAATAGTCAAAATATGCCCTACTCTGAAAAAAATAACAAAAACCAACAAAACCCCCAAAATAAGTTAAGAGTAGTTAAATATCTTTCATCGCTGGCTCAAGCTTTAAATCATTCTAGGTATTTGCTTCCCCTGCTCAGATGAGCCAGTTTAGTTTATTCTAGTTATGAGAAATAATTATCATAATCCAAAAACACGGCAGGAATAAATGTTGGAGTACTCTTCTGTTATTAGGCTACAGATTCCATAAACTATCAACACTTGAGAAAGAATCAAACAAGACTTTTACTGTTCTCCAACAGTAGATTTTTATTTTGAAATGCAGGTTGTGTGTGAGTCAGTTCAGTGACCCTGTGTGTCTGATCCTTACCAGGTCTGGAGCAGGTAACAGTTTCCAGCAAAAGCTGTCGCAGAACTGAACCTGAAGTTACCTTGATAAATCACTAATCCTGCTGGTCCAGGTACCGTGTGATGAAACAGACTTACCATTAGGTAATTAGGTAAAAAACCAAATTTATTAACAGCATGGATTTTTTTTTATTTGTGCTTTTAAAACATTTATTAAAAGCAGTAAATACATGTTTTACAAATATTTATATTTAAAAATAACATCAAAATGCAAAATAGACTCTCCTTCCCATTAAATTATAGAACTGTTCTGTGGGCTCACTGCACACATCATATGGCTGTATTAGCAGCAGTGTTGGCTGCTGAACTGAAGGGGAAAAAAACAGGAGGATTTTGGGTAAAACTAACAAAACTGAAAAGCTTTTTCATTTCAGCAACTGAAAAGGCAATCCCTGGTGAGGGGTTCCCCAAAGATTACTACTACTACTACTACTACTGTCATTTAGCAGACGCTTTTATCCAAAGCGACTTACATTGAGAGAACATACAAGCAAGAAATCAAAGAGAAGGAAACAATATAAGGAGGCGGACTGTTTGGAGTCCAGTTTAATTCCGACGCTGATACATCAAGTGTATCAATTTTTTTTTTTTTGTAGAGATAAACTCCCAAATCGCTATCATAAATCATAAATCAATTCCACATTAAGACTGAAAGTGTTCTTCAAAGAGGTGAGTCTTAAGTCTGCTCTTAAAAGTAGCTGCCGACTCTGAGGATCGGACAGAGTTTGGTAGGTCATTCCACCATCGGGGGATAACAGAGGAGAAGAGTTTGGAACATGATCTCATGCCACGTTGTGGTGGAAGCGCTAGGCGTCTTTCAGCGGCTGAGCGTAGCTGACGCATGGGAATGTAGGTTTGGATGAAGGAGTGAAGGTAAGTAGGAGCTGTGTGTGTTAGAGTCTGGTAAGCCAGAAGCAGATTATGGTTGTAAAAGAAGTTCTGTTAATTTTGCTAATTAACCTAACAGGTGCCGTGCGGCTAATGGGTCTATAAACTCTTCAGATCAAACCTCCATGATTTATTTATTTCTAGTCAAAGAGAAAAATTCTAAATACAAGTTTTTTAGATCTAATGTAATCTGTAAAATATAACTTGTAAAAATAACATTAGGACTATTAAGTGGTCATATGAGTTAAAAGGTCGTTTTATAATGACCAACAATAATGTGAGTACAGAAGTCCACAAAAATATTTTAGATTGCTGATAATATACATACCCGAAAGCCCAGTACAAATCAAAGCAGTACTAAATAACTTTTCTGCAACCGTATCTCATATGGCCATTTTTGGAACCAGTGTTCTGTTGAAATATGCCACCTGTTGAGATGTATACTGATTCCTTCTGCACATGTGCCGTTTCACAGACTTGATGTCCATAAACAGACTTATCATTTATTTTTTGTTTCTATATTTTTCCATAAATATTTTTTACCTATCAAATAAATTCTCCCAAGACAGGAACACTAATGATGATGATGTTATTTTTACTTTCTTTACATTGTCAGAGCGACAGGCAAATAGTTGGTCACACCCAGAGGAGGAGGACCCAACAATGGTCGATAAGGACCCAGAGGGCTTTTATATAGAAAATATCAGTGTAGGATCATAAAAATAAGCTTAAATAATTAACGAGGCACACTTGCCATAAACAAGAATACTGCATAAACTTCTAATGAAATCTCAATCTCTCAGTTTGCACAATGACAGCATTTTTCATCAGGGCAGCACAAATCACCAGGACATCACTTCCAGCTGCAACCTGAATTACTGAAGTTATTAAGTGCAGAAGGGAAGAAGTTGAGGTAATCACCCCCTTTTTAAAATCCACCACAAGCAACTACGATATTTTGTTTCTTTAAAATCCAATGCTTAGAAAATGCATCTTAAAATAATTATTATCCCTGTTTTGTTATTTTTATTTTTATTTTTATTAGGGGGACCAGAGCTGTCCAGAGTGATGTATAATATGAAGCTGAACATGTTTTCTGGTGAGTAACCTCTTAGACAAGTTTCAAAACAGTAGCTTAAAGTTGTAAAAGTTATTTTGTACTACTTTATTTGGAAA
Source organism: Pachypanchax playfairii (assembly GCA_006937955.1). Classification (NCBI taxonomy): domain Eukaryota; kingdom Metazoa; phylum Chordata; class Actinopteri; order Cyprinodontiformes; family Aplocheilidae; genus Pachypanchax; species Pachypanchax playfairii. Next base: position 1,288,422 of record SSNP01000141.1, read on the forward strand.
ATAACTATCAATAAGAACAATACAGTTAAAGCTGGAGTTGGTAATGTTTGAGAGCTAGCAAGATTTAAAACTAGCAGCTCCTCTAAACCCCTCCCCCTTCCCACCATGGACTTGCTTCAAGCCGCGCCCCCCCCAAACTTGGAACTCGCATCTGCCGGCAGAACTCAGCAGGGTACTCAGCTTTACCAATGTTGACTCTCGTTTGTCCTCTCGTTTTATCCAGAGCTTTTCTCGTAGCAGCTTTTTCTGCCTCTGACTTTCTTTTTTTTGGCAGTTTAGCGGGGCGAGCCGTGACAAGTAGCGAGGAGCGAGAGGGCGTGATAGAAGGGGTGCAGGCAAGGTATATGATTGGTTCCTCTCCTCTTCTCTGGAAATGACCAATCACCGCCATCCGGTGCGGATGACCGTGGTTGGTCAGAGTTATTGTAGGCTTGCAAGTCTCAGAGAGGTCTGATTTTTTTCGCTCCTTTTTATGAATACACAATGCATTGACTAGTCTCAGTATGGAAGGACCTTTTCACGCAGTATAGAAAAAAGTGTTTCTGAACAGGATTACCAATTATAACTTTAAGAAGTATAAAATGTTGATTGTGGCAAAACAGAGTATAACTGAAATGTTTTGTAGTTGTTTTTAAATTCACATTTCTTTGTTCAGAAGAATTTAATCCTGCAAATTTCAAAATCTTTCATATCTAAACCAGCTCTGGAAAAACATGTCTGGAAAAAGATCTACTGACTTGAACTACGAAAGGAAATTAGAGTCACAGCTCCAACAGAGTGACTCTAGGAGCCTATGGCAGGGACTAAAAACAATAATGGACCTGTATCTGGTGAACGAGCTAAACACGTTCTACTCCCGCTTTGATGCTGCAGTTAACGGTGCTAATGGTGCTCACAACACTCATGCTAATGCTAATGGAATACATGGCTGCAGACAAGAAGACACTGCCAGGACTGGAAACAAGTTAGTGATCTCTGAGCATGACGTGAGGAGAGCTTTCAGGAAAGTAAACACCAGGAAAGCAGCAGAACCAGATGGCATCTCAAGTCGTATTCTCATAGCCTGTGCAGACCAGCTAGCACCTGTGTTCACAGAGATATTCAACCTCTTTTTATCTCAGTCAGTGATCTCCACATGCTTTAAAGAGTCCATCATTGATCCTGTTCCGAAGAAATCCCACCCTGTTTCCCTCAATGATTAGTGCTCTGTAGCCCTCACCTCAGTAGTGATGAAGCGCTTTGAGCTGCTGGTCAAGGACTTTATCATTTCTTCAATGCCGGGCACACTTGACCCACTAGACCCACTACAGTTTGCTTACCATCCAAATCGTTCAACTGACGATGCCATCTCTCACCTCCTTCACACATCATTTACTCATTTGGACACTAGGAGAGGTAATTATGTTAAAATGCTCTTCATCGACTACAGCTCGGCATTTAATACCATAATCCCCTCCACACTCACTACCAAGCTGGACACCTGAGACTCAGCCCATCTCTGTGCCTGTGGATCTCTAACTTCATAACTGGCAGACCACAGGCAGTAAGGATGGGTGGACATGTCTCAACCTCCCTCAATCTCAACACTGGAGCCCCCCAGGGTTGTGTTATGAGCCCCCTGCTGTACTCTTTGTACACGTATGACTGTGTGGCCATTTCCAGCACCACCACCATCATTAAGTTTACTAACGACACCATCGTGGTGGGCCTGATCTCTGACAACCACGAGTCGGCCTACCTGAAGGAGATTAGGAACCTGGAGAACTGGTGCCAGAGGAACAACCTCCTTCTAAATGTCAGCAAGACAAAAGAGTTGATAGTGGACTACAGCACTCAACGGGAAAGGAATTACCAGACAAGAGCCCAGCGGAGAGAGTGAACAGTTTCAAATACCTTGGCGTTCACATCACGCAAGACCTATCTTGGTCCTATCACATGTGGCACAAAATATGTATTTTGTCAGAAAAAAATAACGATGTTCAGTCTTACCTGTGAAATCCCACGAGCCCTAGTCTGTCAGGTGTCATTCTGCTGTGTGCGAGTGAGTGTCCTCACCTGTGTTTCAGGGGCGTGGCAGCCATTTACCGGCAGGTGGATCCAGTTACCATCATCAGCTGCTGAGCTTAAGAGAGGAGTGGCTGCAGAGAGCAGGTGCCAGATTGTTCCACTCCGTTTGTGGTATATGGTTAAACTTCAGTGAAAGAAGTACTCTTTTCTACTTTGCTGTGCCTTCAGTAGTTGTGCTCAACCTACCCTGTGCTCCTTCCTAGGATCTCACCAGCTGGACCTTCCTTGTGCCAAGGTTCCCACACCGTGGTCTTCCCTGGTCCAGCCTCTGTTCCTGGCAGCTTCCAGGCTGCTTTCTTCTCCATCCCGCACCTCCTTAGCGGTTCCCACACCGCCTCTGTCCAGGATTGTTCCAGAGACGGTTTCCACACCGGTCTCCATCCTCTCTCTCTCTCAACCTCCTCTGGTCTGTTCCACCCTGAGTAAGTCTGTCCGCCCTCTACTAGCACTCACATGCCAGCCAGCCTCAGCTGACTGGTACCTGCATACTCCCCGGGACTCCTGCAACCCAGCGTACAATAAGCTTCACATCACTCATCTTGGAAGTGTGAAGTTACTAACCTCTCCTCTCCTCCGTCTGCTCAGTATTGACCGTCGCTGCCTGCACAGCCGTGCCTGCTGAATCTGCTGAAGCAGACTTAGTTTTATCCATCTTTAACTGTGTGACTGTTGAGCTCTCTGAGTGTTATTAAACTTCTTAGTGAACTTTCACCTGTTGTTCCTGGTCTGGAGTCTGCAGCTTGATTCAGAGCCCTGTTCTCAGTGTGAAAAACATGACATAGTCTCAATATTCCGTTAGAGCAGAAATACGCTGAACAACATTCAGACATCCTGTATGAACCGCTGTTGTTTTCAGCTTTCAGTCTGGGTCGAATACCGGATTCTAATGGCGGCTGCATTTCCCGCTCCAAAGAGGTCAATAGGGCGTCTAGTGATTATATACATGTCTATGGATCTGGACATGAAGGCAGTGCTCCGCTCGTTAATTGTTCTCCCTTTTATATTGTTTTACAGGTCAGTACATGATGAAAAATGTATCTTGCTTGAATCTAGCGGAAATATCGCAAGAGTTTGTTTACTCTGTATTTGTAAGTTTACTCTGCTGTAGAGGGATAAACATTTATTTTGCTTTGAGAGTATGAGACCCAATTTTTTTGTCCATGAAAGATTTATTTGTTTATTTGCAGTGTAGTGAGACAAAACAATGTTAGCTAAGATTTTAATTTGCTTTAAAGAGACAAACATTGATTGTATTTAGTTGCTGTATCCCAGAAAATAACCGGTGAACCGGGTGAATTGATTAAAGAGAAAAGGAAACAGAGTAACATATCATTTCGTTAATTAATCATTTTATTCAAAGGTTTAATAATACAGTACAATGTTAATTTAAAATGGAATGGTAAATGGTAAATGGTAAATGGCGTGTACTTGTATAGCATTTACTCAGGTCCTACGACCCCCAAAGCGCTTCACCCTACAGTATGTCATTCACCCATTCACACACACACGTTTGGTGATGAATTACACACACATCGTAGCCACAGCTGTCCTGGGACACACACTGACAGAATCGACTGCCAGACTCTAGCTCCGCCGGACCCTTCGACCACCACCAAACAGGCAAAGTGGGTTAAGTGTCTTGCCCAAGGACACAACAGCCAGGCGATCTTTATGGGCAGAGCCTTCCCACTTACCGGACAACCTGCTCTACTGCCTGAGTTGTATATTCATTTATAAATATGTTTTTACGCACAAGCTAATTAGTAGCAGAGTATATATTACTGTCAGACTAAAAAAAAAGGGCAGCTAAGTGTGTTTTAGCTTTAAGAACAGGTGACCAAGCCTGTGTAACACCATAACTGTGTGATTCCTTTGTAATGTGAACGGAATGTTGTGTTGAGGTTCATGTTTACCGGTGAAAATGCAATACGTCAGATGGTAAAGGTAATTTTTGAAGCTATTGCACTAATACTGTACGTTGTGAAAATTGATTGTGTGATGTTAAATAAATCAGATGAGATCTGGACATGAAGGCAGTGCTCCGCTCGTTAATTGCTCTTTCTTTTATATTGTTTTACAGATCACATATTTTGACTGTTATCTAAGCCTCAACCTGGGGCCTGTAACACATATGATACTACATATGACTGTGTATGTGACAAATAAAATTTTAATTTGAACTGTAAAATATGTAGAAAAACAGTCTAAATACGTGTTTAAATAATACAATGGAAGAGGCCTCAAGTTTGTGCTCATACATGTTTGTACGGTTCTAATTATAGTGTGTTTCATATGTGCATGTGTAATGTGCATCCGACAGCACATAGATTGAAATTGTGTGTGTTAGTAAATGATGAATAGCAACCCTGTGTGAGTGTGTGTGTGCAGTTAAAATAGCCTAGTTGTGTATGATCTTTATTAAGATTGAGTGGTTCTACCTACTAATGTGATTGTATAAAGTTCCATCTACATGCCTGTTTGTGAGGACATTTAAGGATAATAGCTAGTAGAAGTGCAAGATGCATTATTGCATTTAAATGCACATCTAAGCAGTAAGAAGAGTTGCATTATTTATTTCCACTATCTCTTTTTCATTTGGACTTGCAGACATACTCGGTTCTTTGTCTGTCTTTGTAGTGGTATTTTGTTAAGTATTAGTATTCTGAAGCACACGTCAGTTCCTCAGCACAGAACAGCCACTTTACCTTCATATCTGACTACATTTAGGAAAATCAGTGCCTTTAATACTTTCTGTGCAAAATGTTTGGAACTTTTTTAATTTCTTTCTATGGCTTTGTGATCTCTGACTCAAAGCCTTAAATACTGTTGCTGTAGTTTCAAGGTCACATATCTGATGATGATGAATTGGTATTTTTTTTATGCTGTTACCAACTTTGTGCAAAGACATGTCAGTACATCTACAACAGTATCAACAAGTTCTTCACCACAAAGAAATAGAACTGAATGTTAAATAATATTGAAACATGCAGCTGGAAAAGTCCTACAAACCACATGACATAATTCATCATTTGCAAAGCTGTAAAAAGAGTTTGGAGCCTATTAAAGGTGGGATATGGCACATTTTCATTAAAACCAATATTTTTAATAAAATAATGCCTCCACGGGGTGTTTAGAGGGTTGTAGAGAGAAAATACAGCATTTCCTTTAAAAATTATGTTTTAAGTAAAATATTTTAAAATACTAATTTTGGCGGGTACGATGTTTACATCTACCAGCCAATAGCTGACACAGCAGCGGGCACCATTTTGGGTTGCCTAATACCGTAAATACTCCAGCACAGTGAGGCTGGTGCTGGGGAGTCTGCAGATCAAGTAGCTGGAAGCACCGGGGACATGTGGTGATTATATACCTTATTTGCTTGCCATAGAGTTTCCTCTGGGGTTTCCCATGTGATGAGCAAGTTCTGTGTGGAAACGTTTTTATTAGCAGCTAGATTAGATAGCTAACACGTAGCTGCTTCATGTCACTGAATTTGAGGAGCTTCGGGCCACTTGTTTGACTTGAAGACACACCGCTGAGGATTTTATTGCTTTTTTTATTTTATTGGATAAGTGGGGCCTGCAGGATGGTGTGTGAGGAGGACGGAGGATCTTAGGAGACTGCGGGAAGTTTTGGAGCTGCGGGACAATTATGAGTTCTTTGCCACGGACTGAATTGATGACTGAGCTACAAACAGGTAGGAGCTGCTTTTATCAGAGAATGTGTGATCAGCGGGGCTGGAAAGCATGATTAGTGAGCTGAACTCATTATATTTTATTGTCTTGCTTGGATCGAGGATCAGAGTGTGTTTGGTGAGGAATATTGATCGACCTGAGCATCGGAGCACGCGCGCAGGGGGGTTAACGAGCCTGGCACCCAGATGGTTGAAGGCTTTGTGCTGTGTTATTCTGTTCAAAGTTCCATGTCCCACCTTTAATTTGAGATTTAATCTTATTTAAGATCAAGTCGCAATTACAAGTGTTAACATGCTAGATAACTGTATATAAATGTACAAAACAGACTTGCCTGTTTCTCCACCAGAACCCTTTTTTGTTTTTTGACAGCAAACTCACAGCTAAGGAAATATGTATCAGTCTGTTATTTTTCTGTCAACAAAGCACTTCAAGCCTACAGACAGCTAAAGTATGCTCATGGTAAATCAACAAAGAAATCTGGGAGAAAAATGAAATAACTCAACAGCCTCAAAGAAAAGAGTCAACAAATAACAGATGCAAAAAAAGAGTGATTCCATATGACACAGGAGTTTCATTTGACTGAGTCCACCTACATATCAGCTCAAAATATAATACCAGATGGCCCTCCCTTTTCAGACGCTTTGCAAGGGAGCAATAGCCCCAACTTGCACGAGGTGGGGCTACGCATAGATCTGGAACTGCTCCCATTTGAGCAGATTGGAGGACAAGTGTCTGCCTATACCGATTTATCTTTAGCTAATCATAGTAAACCAAATTCTTGCCAAATCCAGTAGGGAGAAAAGCACACACATCTTTACCATCAAGAAATGCACAAAGTGCTTCCCTTTGCTATTTTTTTCATGAAAAAACATCTCTAGTTCTTCTAAAACAGATTCAATATAATTCAATATCTTAATTTCTTACTTCCTGTTTCTGTTTTTGGTTTCATTGCTTGTTTTGGTTATTTGGTTGTTGTTTGGTTGGAATCTTTATTCAGTCATAGTTTTGCTTTCTCATGGTTATTGCCTTACGTGTTTGCCACAGCTTTTCTCTCAGTCAATCTTAGGTTAGTCATCACTCTTCGATGTCATAGCATCGCCCTCAGTACCACAGCTGTTTCATTTCTTAATCACAAACCAGGTTTTCACACCAGCAATCACCTCCACAGTAGTGATCTGTGAGTTAGGTCAGGCAAACAAACCACTCATTACAGTTTAAAGGCTTAGAACTCCACACTTTTTGGTTTGAATTAAAAAACCTCCTTGGGTAAGAAGTGAAAGAACTTCAAAAATCAAAAAGAAGTCCAGTTGCCTTTGTTTGGACCTACTATGGATTCAGACACTGTAGTTATGCACTGCTAAGTTATAGTCTGTATGTAGGATTTTTTTTCCTATTCAATGATTGTGAGCCTTCCTAAAATAGACAGTAGAGGAAATTACAGCCCTCTGTGGTCGTGTGCTGGAGTGTGTGAATTACAGAGCATGATTGAATAAGCTGCCAGACCTTGAGAGTCATACAGAAGGAAACAGAGGCAGCTTCTTTGTCTGTTAGTCAGCTCTACAGCTGACCACAGCAGGGATTGATTCAGCTGTGAGCAGACAGAAACAAATATCTTAGTCATTACACAAAAACTTATAACTAGAACTTAAAACATATAACTAGGAGACAGATGCATGAAGCACAGGGTTGATTGAATGGTTAAGGAGCTGCTGAAGACTGAGGTGATTGCTGGGTCCTTAGAATGGTGTTTCAAAATAAAAGTTCAGTTCAATATAAAAAAAAGTCACAAGAACTGTCAATATATCAGTATACTCTGTAACTGTGTAGGACGCATCAACAGCCTAATTTCTGATTAATTAAATTGGAGAAGATCGTGTGTATCAGTGACCCTTTCTATGATGTGAAAACCTTAGTTTCACATTCCTGAGAGCAACAAAAGGACCCAGGATCTCCACTTTTTGTTAATGGTTCCTGTCACTTTCAACACCCCCACTTTGAGAGCAGTCTCCGGTTCGAATCTGGTCTGAGAGCCTCTTTGAAGCTCACACACCCTGCCGAGATAATTTAGAGTAAGTGCTGATGTGTTTAGAATTCTGCCTCTCCTGGACATCATCTGATGAGGAAGAATACGCATTCCTATGTTAAAGCTATATGCGTAACTTCTGTCGCCCCCTAGCGGAATTTTTGCGTTATTACAAAAATGAAGCTGGCGCTTCCATATGACGTACGCCCAACTGCCCCCAACCGCTTTCTTTCTGCCGTTGTGATTCCAACCGGTATCTGTCTGCCGCTGTGATTCGCGATTTCCCAACATTTTTATTCTGTTTGAATAAGGACAGCTGTTCAAAAAACAAAGGACTCTTCGGAAGAGGTAATTATAGTATTTTTTATTTATTTTCCGCAGAAACGCAAATAGCTTATTAAAAACGGGAGACAAGGTGCCTGCTAATTTGTAACTGACAGGTTAGTGAATGATCACCAGGGCGGCATACACGCACGTGAATTCTCTCTTTTTTAGAATGCAAAACATAGCCACAACTGTCTCTTACCTTTGGATAATCTAATGAGAACTATATTTCCTGAGTAAAAACATGAGACTGAAAGTGACTTCAGACTTTATTTGTGGAAAACTGTGTCCAATGAGTAATATTTCTAAGCAGTATTGATTTGATTGTTATTACTGCACTGATACTGTATCCATATTTTTTGTTGCTGTTATATTAGGCATTGTATTATACTGTATGAAATGTAAAATTGTACCACTATAGCAAGTGTCCAGCTTGGGACATCGAAATAAAAAATCATGAAATCACACAAAGTTATCCACTGATGATAGTACTTGTATAGTACATGGAGTGTAAGAATAGGCTTACAACATATTTGAATTCATATAAAAATGTGTGTAAAGTATTGTATGGTTATTTTTGTACTTTTTTAGATATCGCCTGAAACCCCTTTTGGGCTCTGCTCCTTCTTTTTCTTTTTTTCCTTTTTTTCAAGACTTTCTTCATCTTAGTTTTTACTTAATTTTTCTTTAAGCCTACTCGGCTCTCGTTTTATCATTTTTACCTCGTTTTGCGAGTTTAAAACCTTTTTGATTTTATTTTAACAAACTCCTCGTTTATTTGAAACTTAAGCTTTCGTTTTAACGCGCGATTTTCTTTACCTTCAAAGTTCATTTTTCTTTAAATTTGGCGCACGTATAAACACGCCAAGTATTTTATTTGAATAGTTGATTCCACAAAACCCAGACCTTCACACCACCAGCTGAGAGAAAGACTACAGAACCCAGAATTCCTTCCGTGGGCCTTCCGACACGTGACGAGAACCACCAGTGACCTGATCCTTACACCGCTACGAAGCAACTGTTATTCTACCTGGGCACTCGGAGAAGAGTTACTTCGAGTCGACGGACCTCTCTGGGAACCAAGGAGCAAAACTCTCCGCCCGTTGCTGCAAAAGAGTAAGAGATCGATTTCATTTAATCCATGACAACGGATTATAAACTTTGTGTTGGTTTGTCTCAGTGGCCCGGAAGTGAAATCTATGTCTCAATTTTTCCCCTCTTTTCTCTCACTTCAAAATTACAATTTTCCTTAAATTTAAAATTGTCTTCCGTGTTAAAAGAGTATTTTCTGTTTCCGCACCCACTCTTACTAGTGTTTAAGACTCTTGAACGTTATAAAGTCTACTTATTGTAGAAACATACTAAGTCTGACGTAATTTCCTGTTCGTAGCATCGTTAATTTCATTAAATGTTTTAGTTTTATTTGTTTGTTTGTTTATTGGTCTGTCTTCCTTGTTGTTCAATAAATATTCACCTTAATTTTATTAGGCCGATTCAGTGAGTTTTTACGTGTGATTTGAGTCACTATCTGGACGGACATGCAACTTCATATTTTGAGACTGCAATAATCTGATTAAATATTCCAATATTTAATTCCTTCAAAAGAAGGTGGTGCCCCAAATAACACGTATTGAAGAGGCAAACTTTCATAACACGTGTTCCCCTACAACTGTCTAACAACAACTAAAAAAACTAGACAGGTTAGACCTAAGAACTATAAAAGCCAAACACAGGAAATAAAACAAAAAGATCTGAAAAGATCAAAATGGTAAACAGTCATCAAATGGATGTAATAATATCTCTTAAGTATCAGTTTTATACTTTGGTAAGGGGATGGATTTATAATTATTTAATTTTGGGATTTGGGGGGCTTTAAAACTTTCTTTGTCTCTGTTTTAAACGTTTTGACATTGCTGTCAGTGTTTGCTTCTTTTTCTGTGTGGTCTGAAATTTCAGACCTTGACCAGATCAAAGCTAATTTGAATCTGAATATGTGGTTCAGTAAGACTCATTTGGACTGCTTTGAACGTTTTCTTGATTTTCAGCATAGTGATCAAGAATATGAAGGTAGGACATTGTGACATCATGTAATTTTTAGTTAGCACTGAAATGTGCATTCAGACTTCTAGAATACGTAGTCTTGAATCAATGCAGCAATTGGGGTTTGATGAAAAAAACTGATGTTCGAAAAATAATCTCGAACCTGAGTTCTTGCTTCTAACTCCAATATAAAAGAAAACTTGGGATGTTACTAACAATTTCTGAACCATATTCAAATAGTGAACCCCAGTAATCCAATAAGGGCACCCCAATGGAGCCCCTTGTGATTCACTTTCAACTAGGCCTGAGCAATATGGCAAGCAAAATTATCACAATATACGTATTTTTCCATATTGTTTGATATCAATTTTTTATTACACATTTAAAAATTTTGCCAGTTTAAAGCACCTCAAAATGTAAAAATAAAGAAACTAGATATTAGTTAAATCTTTTATTAACATTATTAGTATTTTTAATGACAAAGATAAAAAATAAACAAATTCTGTGCTCTGGGAATATTAAGACACCCTGAAATGTGAACTTTATCATTATGTTACATATTACATATCTGTATGCTGTTCACACTATAGCCACTGGCACTTTATACTAAATAACAATACTGTTTAAATACTTTGTAGCTAAAGTAACTTTTCAACCTTCATGAAATAGTTTCATAACTTCTGTGATTATATGGCGACTTACAACAAGTTGAATGACACCTCTGTCATGGCTGGAGGGGGTCTGTATCGCTTTCACTGGCACTAAACACCTTTGAGGAGGATGGTGGGAACCCTGCCACACAAAAAACTACGAATGGATAGGCTGCTTTTCGGCATACGTCACTTCCCCTTTCCCCATTCGTCATAAACACGGAACTCGATGCGACCTGTTACGCGCAACTGCAGCTAACATGGCAGAAGCCCCGAAAAAACAAAAAGTTTTGTCTGAGGAGACAAAAAAAAAGAAAAAGGGAGAGTGACCGGATAAAAGGACAGTCAAGAATCAACATTTTATTTATCTGTTTCAAGGCTCAAAACTCGTCAGTAGCCTGCGAAAGTCGCTAAAGAGTCGGGGGGGTGTTGCGGTACCAACAGAAATTAGACGTTTCTTATTATCAACATCATCATAAAACACTGTTTAGCTACAATTAGATACATTACCTCGTCGCTATCCATCATTCACTCAGCCACTGGAAACCGAAATGTAATGTAGTTCAATCCAACTGCTGGCGGACGGGGTATCTGGATTTTAAGACGCTACGCGCTGGTGCTCATAGGAAATGCAGGCTTCGTTCACGTAAAATAATACCGCTTTTGACCAGTGGCGCCGCCAAAATAAACCTAAACTGAAAGTTCCTAAGTATTGCTTTAAATATTGTTAAAATAAAATATAAAATTTAGCAGCACTGAATACTCAGCTTAAACAGTAACACGCCTAAATATCCAAGTCATGACGAATCTATCTCGCTGTCTTCAGCTCCACGTTTGGCCATTCTGCTGCTATTTTTCTGCAGTAGTTTAGTACAAAATGTGCTGTGCTTCTTCTTGCAGTTTAATGGCAGCAAGCAAACAACGTACAGGGAGCATTACTGCCCCCTAATGGGCCTGCATGCTTCCACCATGTTTGATTGAGAAAATAGCCATCACCATGATAGAACTGAAAATGACTGCGATCACGAAGTGCGATCATATGATTGCTCAGCACTACTTTCGACCACAACGGTTTTCATGGAAGAACAACCAGCAGGCTCCACGAATGACAGAAAAACATTAAAATTAGCGTGGAATTCAATAAAATGTAAGTTTACAAGCTCAAATGTCTCTGGGAGAAGATCCTTTAGAATAATGAGACAAAACTGATTATTTGGCCAAAGATTGTTGAGTTCTTGTGTTTATGTACCAACAAATTTGGGCATGTGTTTGGGCATTTTAAAATTGCACATAAAATATGTGGAAAACTGTGTCATAGTCCTTGAATCAACAAGGTTTCTGTCTATCACTGAAAAGTCAACATGTTGGGTTCCACCTCAATGTTAGTCTGTAAGTCAGTCATATTATGTACTCAATTGTTTATGTTCAGGGTGCTAGTGTCTATCACCAGCTGTCATTGGGCAAAAGGCAGGGCTACACCTGGACAGGTGCCCAGTCCATTATAGGGCTTTATATCAAACAGACACTTAAACATGCACTCACACCTAGGGACAATTTAGAGTTACAAATTAACCTCTTACATGTTTTTGGTCTGTGAGAGAAAGCTCAAAGCTTCTCTGGAGTCCCCAGAGAAAACTTACATGCACAAGGAAAACATGCAAACTCCATGCAGAAAGGTCCCAGGCTGTATTCAAACCAAGGACCATCTCAATGCAAGGCTACTCACTGCACCATTGTGCACTTTACTGTAATACAGTGGGGCAAAAAAGTATTTAGTCAGCCACCAATTGTGTAAGTTCTCCCACTTAAAAAGATCAGAGAGGCCTGTAATTTTCATCATAGGTATACCTCAACTATGAGGGACAAAATGAGGAAAAAAAATCCAGAAAATCACATTGTCTGATTTTTAAAGAATTTATTTGCAAATTATGGTGGAAAATAAGTATTTGGTCACCTACAAACAAGTAAGATTTCTGGCTTTCACAGACCTGTAACTTCTTTAAGAGGCTCCTCGGTCCTCCACTCGTTACCTGTATTAATGGCACCTGTGTGAACTCGTTATCAGTATAAAAGACACCTGTCCACAACCTCAAACAGTCACGCTCCAAACTCCACTATGGCCAAGACCAAAGAGCTGTCAAAGGACACCAGAAACAAAATTGTAGACCTTCACCAGGCTGGGAAGACTGAATCTGCAATAGGTAAGCAGCTTGGTGTGAAGAAATCAACTGTGGGAGCAATTATTAGAAAATGGAAGACATACAAGACCACTGATAATCTCCCTCGATCTGGGGCTCCACGCAAGATCTCACCCCGTGGGGTCAAAATGATCACAAGAACGGTGAGCAAAAATCCCAGAACCACACGGAGGGACCTAGTGAATGACCTGCAGAGAGCTGGGACCAAAGTAACAAAGGCTACCATCAGTAACACACTACGCCGCCAGGGACTCAAATCCTGCAGTGCCAGACGTGTCCCCCTGCTGAAGCCAGGACACGTCCAGGCCCGTCTGCGGTTTGCTAGAGAGCATTTGGATGATCCAGAAGAGGATTGGGAGAACATCATATGGTCAGATGAAACCAAAATAGAACTTTTTGGTAGAAACTCAACTTGTCGTGTTTGGAGGGGAAAGAATGCTGAGTTGGATCCAAAGAACACCATACCTACTGTAAAGCATGGGGGTGGAAACATCATGCTTTGGGGCTGTTTTTCTGCAAGGGGACCAGGACGACTGATCCGTGTAAAGGAAAGAATGAATGGGGCCATGTATCGTAAGATTTTGAGTGAAAACCTCCTTCCATCAGCAAGGGCATTGAAAATGAGACGTGGCTGGGTCTTTCAGCATGACAATGATCCCAAACACACCGCCCGGGCAACGAAGGAGTGGCTTCGTAAGAAGCATTTCAAGGTCCTGGAGTGGCCTAGCCAGTCTCCAGATCTCAACCCCATAGAAAATCTCTGGAGGGAGTTGAAAGTCCGTGTTGCCCAGCGTCAGCCCCAAAACATCACTGCTCTAGAGGAGATCTGCATGGAGGAATGGGCCAAAATACCAGCAACAGTGTGTGAAAACCTTGTGAAGACTTACAGAAAACGTTTGACCTCTGTCATTGCCAACAAAGGCTATATAACAAAGTATTGAGATTAACTTTTGTATACCAAATACTTATTTTCCACCATAATTTGCAAATAAATTCTTTAAAAATCAGACAATGTGATTTTCTGGATTTTTTTTCCTCATTTTGTCTCTCATAGTTGAGGTATACCTATGATGAAAATTACAGGCCTCTCTGATCTTTTTAAGTGGGAGAACTTACACAATTGGTGGCTGAATAATACTTTTTTGCCCCACTGTAAGTAAAAAGAAAATACAAACATTTTCTCTTAATCTTTGTAGGGGAACACGTATTATGAAAGTTTGCCTCTTCAATACGTGTTATTCGGGGCACCACCTTCTTTCGAAGGAATTAAATATTAGAATATTTAATCAGTTTATTTCAGTCTCATAATATGAAGTCGCATGTCCGTCCAGATAGTGACTCAAATCACACATAAAAAGTCACTGAATCGGCCAATTAAAATTAAGGTGAATATTTATTGAACAACAAGGAAGACAGACCAATAAACAGACAAACAAATAAACAGTTAAACACGGAATGGAATGAACGATGCTATGAACAGGAAATTACGTCAGATTTAGTATGTTTCTAGAACAAGCGGACTTTTTAACGTTCAAGAATCTTAAACACTAGTAAGAGTGGGTGAGGAAACAGAAAATGCTCTTTTAACACGGAAGATAATTTTGAATGTAAGGAAAATTGTAATTTTGGAGTGAGAGAAAGGGAAGAAAAGATGGAGGCACAGATTTCACTTCCGGGCCACTGAGATACCAACACAGCTGTTTTCAATCCTTGTCATGGATTAAATTAAATCGATCTCTTACTTCTTTGCAGCACGGTTGGGAGTTTTCGCTCCTTTAGTTCCCAGAGAGTTCCGTCTGTTTCGAAGTGGTTTTTCTCCAAATGTCGGAACTTTTCCTGGGTTTGGCTGCCGTCTGCTTCGTAAGAATCAGGTCTGTCGCTGGAAGGTACTCGTCACGTGTCGAAGGCCCACGGAAAGGATTCTGGGATCTGTAGTTTCTTCCTCCAGCTGGCGACGTGAAGTCTTGATTTTGTGGAATTAAACTATTCAAACAAAATACTTCATGTGTTTGAACGTGCGTCGAATTTAAAGAAAAATTAACTTTGAGGGTAAAGAAAATCGCGCGTCAAAACGAAAGCTTAAGTGTCTAATAAACGAGGAGTTCGTTAAAATAAAATCAAGAAAAAGGTTTTAAACTCGCAAAACCAGGTAAAAATGATAAAAATGAAACGTGAGTAAAAAGTCTAAAAGGAAGTAAAAGAAGTATAAAAAGTAATATAAAAAAAAAGAAAAAAAGGTGAAGTAGGTATAAAAAGAAGTGCAGAAGTGGGAGTAAGAAGTGACTCGGGAGTCCTGGCGCAAGCTTAATTATAGACTCTTTTCCACGCCTGTAAGTGTGGCTATCATGGGCTCTTAGCCAATGAAAAATCCGTTTTGGGGAATTTGAATTTTAGGACGGCCCTTGGGTGTTGGTCACAGATTTTATTATTACATCAAATAAAAAAAACGCTTGCTCATCCACTCTTTGTAAGACTAAACCTTATCATCAATTTTATCTTTTACCAAGAATAAATGACCAGTGTTTCCTAATTCTGATTACATATTACTTTTTACACATATCAGTATTTGTTCCTGAGTAGTAAAGAAGGGATTTGCAGGTTAATTCAATATATCCTAAGATCTGTAACATGTTTAATCAAAGCATTATTTTAAATCAATTTAGGTTACATTGCTCTTTATATCGACTTACTGAAGAGTTTCAAGTTTATTTATTTATAAAGCGCCAGTTCATAACAAAGTCATTTCAAGGCACTTCATAGAAAAATCAACCAATTAATAATAAAACATTTTCTATCTAAAGAACCAGCCGACTGGGCTGAATTGAAGAGAGTGATTTA
This sequence comes from Pachypanchax playfairii, assembly GCA_006937955.1. Lineage (NCBI taxonomy): Eukaryota > Metazoa > Chordata > Actinopteri > Cyprinodontiformes > Aplocheilidae > Pachypanchax > Pachypanchax playfairii. Next base: position 1,304,257 of record SSNP01000141.1, read on the forward strand.
AACACATTTCGTTTTATGCATTGAACAATGTATCACTAGTTCATGTAGAAAGAATGTTCCTTAGGCATCTCCTGTGGAGAGGACTTTTGATTAGCAGTCATTGATCAGATCACAGTTGAATAGTTCTGAAATTCACATGCTTATTATCAGAGTTTCACTGAATATAGTTTTCAGATATACATCAAATCATTTTATCACTGTAGTTAAACTGGGTGAACATTCCTTCAGAGCACAGATGTGGGTTTGAAACCTGTAAAGAAAAAGGGAGTGATTGAATTCGCTGTGATCACATTAAATAGTTCATATGTGTATTGAAGCAGTCTGGGAACATCTGTGGATGAAAAGGGGGTGGTAGTGGGTGAGACTCGGAGCCATTCTGTCTGACGTTTGCGATAAACCAGGATGCTTTATCCAAACACAAAAAGGAGGTTTTCTAAACACATTCGCATTTGCTGTAAATTATCTCAGCAGAGTATGTGGCTTCAAAGGGCTTTTTCCAGACCAGGTTCTGCTGAAAACTGTTTTCACAGTGGGGGGGATTGACAGACTTATAGTAAACCGTCGTAAGTGTCGAGAGTGATATGATCCATTCACAGAGAGAGGAAATCCTGGGTAGTTTTATGACCCCAGGGCATGTAAAGCTATCAGAAACAGTCACTGATACACACACACTTCTTCAGTTTGATCAATCAGAAATGAGGCTGTTGATGCGTCCTACATCTTTAAATTATCCTATTACTTTCTTCATGCCTATATGTTTTGGTGCCTTTGAACACCCACATACAAAATAAAGAGGTGAAAATAAATTCCAACAGAGCACTCCCAGGTGCACGAGCTGTCAAAAGTCACACCTCTACTTCATTGTGCTAGGAGGATGTAACAAGGACACTGCTTCTCTCAATGCAGACCTAACTTCCCATTGCCATGGCAACTCAATCCCACCTGGAAAAAAAGCAATCTGGTAGTAGGAGGAAGTTCCAAAAAGAGTTCTTCTCAACATAGGAATAAAAGGATTTGGAAAGTTTGGAAATTTAGTTGCCTCACACCAACCTAAGGTGTGCAAGTGGTTTGCGTCAAGAACACAAGCACATTTTCAAAAACAACATACTCCTTTGTGCATCACAATTGGTTTGTCATATTCTGCAGCACCATCTTGCTAGTGTGAAAGCACTTTGAGTGGTCTGAATGACTAGAAAAGCGCTATACAAATACAGGACATTTACCATTTACCGTTTATCTTCAAAATGTGCTGAGAAATTTTTGTGTGAACCTGTGCATATGCATCGTTTTTGCAGAGTCAGTGATAGGGAAAGTTTGTTTGCTAGGCATTGCCAACGTCTCCGCCTTGACCTCTCTGCAGAAACATGAGTGGAGTCTGTTTAGTCCACTTGAATCAAACTCTAGTTCGTTTGCACAGAAAGTCCGGTTCGTTTGGGGAGGTGTGAACGGGAAACCGAACTCTGATTCAGACCAAACAATCAAACTCTAGTCCGCCTAAAAACGTGGGTCTCGGTTCGGTTGAAATGAACTCTGGTGCGGTTCGATTGCATGTGTGAACGCAATCGCACTGGGACCGCACCAAAAGTAGGAAGTGGACTATATTGTGTAGCCATCTCAGCCGCCTCGTGTAGTTCTCGGTTCGGTTGAAATGAACTCTGGTGCGGTTCGATTGCATGTGTGAACGCAATTGCACTGGGACCGCACCAAAAGTAGGAAGTGGACTATATTGTGTAGCCATCTCAGCTGCCTCGTGTAGTTCTCTGTTTTGTTATCTGCTCATCCTGAGCCCATTTCTGCAGAATATTGATCTGGTACATTCACCAAACACAAAAGATCTCAAAACCACCAGAATATGCTGCTACTAATCTGCTGCTACTCCAAATTTTCCAAGTTTGTTTATGTTTCCCTCTCCCACGGCAGCACCAGGAAGTGTAATAACAAGTAGTGCAGAAATTCTACAGCTCCACCACAGGTGGGAGTGTAACATTCTACAAAGGTTGTTTGGTTTGATTCATAGAGTGCAGTGTGAATCCAAACCGCACCAACTAAAAACAGCAACAATGTTGCAATTTTGGTCCCCAAGCGAACTAAGTCCACCGGACTATCAGGTGTGCATACAGCCTATGTCTGTGTAGCCAGCCAAACAGGTTGCCAGTTGTGCCATGCTGCACCATGGAATCTGCCGCAAAATCAGAATCCACCAGGACCATGGGCCAAATCAGCCACGCTGTCAAAAGACTTAAATCTAGGAAATTCTTCTAACACCAGCAGAGTGAAGAAATGTGGTCAGTATGTCCTCCGGCAGTCCTATAGCAGCATAACTAAAGGGAAAGCTCAGAAGAAGCCAAGCTAACCCTGACTATAGGATTGTGCAAAAAGGAAAGTTTTAAGTCTATCGTTAAAGCTACACAAGGTGTCTGATAGAGAATGGAAACCAGAATTATACACGTTCATGCCTGACACCAACTTTGAACAAACCTCCTGCATGACCTGTGTGCAAGCAGTCACACAGGCCCTGTTATCTGACCTGCTACTGTTCTCTGACTTACACATTCTCCCTCAGAACACTGTTTTTCTTAATCCAAGGTAATTGCGAGGTGCCAGCCTTGACTGGCTTGACTGATTTCGGAGTGATGATTCATGTTATCTGTTATCGCTGTTTCTAAGTGAATTAAGACACTGAGCTGAAGACTGACCGTCAGAGTTGTCAGGGCTGTCTCGCAGAGATGCTACGAGCGCTGACCCTCTCCTCAGCTGAGTTTTGAACCAAACTTCTTGAGTGATCGTATTTCTTATATTTATAATAATAAAAAGTTTTGATAGAATAAGGAAAAAACCTAACCGTGTCTGCCTCACGAATAAAAAGTGGAAGCTGGTTCAACAGGAGAGGAGCCTGATAACTGAAAGTTCTTCCTCCCATTCTACTTTTAGAAACTATGAGCCACAACCAGACCTGCAGTCTGAGAGTGGAGTGCTCTGTTAGGAACATATGGAACAATAAGATCTTTGATATAAGATAGAGCTTGGTTATTCAAGGCCTTATATGTCAAAAGTAAAATTTTAAACTTTATTCTGGATTTCACAAGGAGCTAATGAAGTGATGCTAAAACAAGAGAAATGTGATTTCTCTTAACTATCATCAGAATTCTGGCAGCAGCATTTTGGATCAGCTGGAGGCCTTTAACAGAACTATTAGAACATCCTGATAATAAATAATTACAACAATCAATTCTAGAAGTAATAAATGCATGAACTAATGTTTCTGCATCACTCTGATTCAGAATGCTCCTAATTTTAGCAACGTTACGCAGGTGGAAGTAGGCCGTAGTGGTAATATGTTTTATATGAGAGCTAAAGGACGTGTCCTGGTCAAAGATGACACCCAGGTTCTTTACCTTCTTGTTGGAGGCCAAATTAATGCCATCCAACGTAGATAAGTAACTACACAGCTTGTTCCTAAGGTTCTCAGGCCCAAAAGTCACAAACTCTGTCCTGTCTGAGTTTAAAAGCAAAAAATTAAACGTCATCCAAGATTTTACATCATTAAGACAAGCTTGTAATCTCTGTAACTGGTTGGTCTCATTGGGCTTCATTGATAGATATAGCTGAGTATCATCAGCATTAAAAACGAAATTTTATACTATGTTGTCTAAAAATTTAATCAAGCAGTAACATATATATAGTAAAGAGGATTGGTCCAAGCACTGAACCCTGACTAACTCCGTTACTGACTCTGGTACATATAGAAGATTCATTATTTACATGAACAAACTGCACTGTAAAAAATGTCCGTAGATTTAACGGTAAAAAGTTGTAAAACCATGGCGGTAAAAATCTGTAAAGTGTTAAATGATTTTATACTGTTAAATTTATTTTAAATAACTGTAATTAAATAAAATAGGCAAAAATATAATTTTTACATATTTTCTCTGAAGGAAATACATTTCCCTGCCGTAAAAATCTATTCCATTGTTTTTTTAACAGAAATTTCCCATAAAATGTATTACAGTAAAACACTTTAATTCTAGCATTTATTTTTTCTCAATAATACGGTTATTAACTGCTGATTGGTTGTTCAAATAACAACAATACTCTGTATTATCTTTAATGTCTAATACTGTAATTTTTGCATTCATTGAAAGCAAAAATCCAAATTCTAAAATCTAACACACAAGCTTGTTTTTATGAAAATGGAAACGGTACCTCACACTTTACATTCAAAATATGTACAACATCATCATGTATTTTATGTAAAGAATACAATTATAAAATGTAAAAGTAACATACTATCATCAAAAATTTATTTGAATTTTAATATGAAAAACTTTAAAATTATGACAGTAAAAATCGGTAAACTGTACAACAGTTTAATATTGTGTAATTCATTTTCAATCACTGTAGTTACATAAGATAGAAAAAAGGTTGGGATGGGCTCCAGCATCCCTGAAACTCTGAATTGGATTAAGCGGTACAGAAGATGAATGAATGGAGAAAAAACGGTGAGTTTACATCTTTTCTCTAAAAAAAATACATTGTCTTACTGTAAGGCCTGTGTAATTGTTTATATAACAGACAACCCCCATAATTATAATCGTAAATTCATTGCAATTTTAACATAAAAAATTATTAACTGCTAAATGGTTGAGCATAACAGTATTCCATGATTTTTTTCCACGTTACGCTGTAATTGTAACAAATTAACTTATCTTTTATATATCTTTTTAAATAGAACATGTTGAATGGGTTCCTATCAGGAGATTTCATAGTGAGCTATTTTTCTGTGGTTCAATACTTATTGGATCTAAAAGCTGTTGAAAGTTACCTGATCCCATAACATCCATCAACGTACAAGGTAGGATTATGAAAGGCTCCTTGCATTCTAATAGGACTGCTAATCTGTCTTTTTTTTCCTTTTTTTTTTTTTTGGTGGTGTTGTTTTTTTTCCAATTACAAAAGGCAAATGCATCATTTTGTTGAAACTATAAGGAAAATCAGAAGTTGTTTAGAAAAGCATCCCAAAACTTATTTTTACTTGAGGGGAGAATCTGCTGTCTGGAGCATCATTTCACAGGAAAGCGCTCAAATTCAAACCGGCCAACCAGCGCACAGCATCTGTCTCCGGTATACGGGCACTGCACGTTAACACTGTGAGCTGCAGAGGAGTTTTACCTTGCACCGCGGCGGCACCTTTGCATTCTTTTAGACGGAGTATTGACCTTCTAAGCGTTGGAGATTTTTTTTCTTTCGCCACTGCATCTTTACAGTTTCAAAGGAGTTTTATTTGGACTGCAGCAGCTCGCACAAATTCTTTCACAGAGTGGAATTGTGAATGTTTTGAATTCGGAGATTTTTGCCTCAGCCACTCCACGTCTTCACTTCTTTTGGTAAGTAAAAAAATCTAAACTGGGCTGGGTTTGCTCAGATTATCAAGAGTAATGTGTGATAGACATTGAACTGTGTAAAAGATCGCCTGAGCTTTAGCATACATGTTAGCCAAACGAGACTTTGAAAACAGCGCGCTAGCGGCCATAATGACTACGTGTGTTTTGGAAGCAAGCTAAGGGAAATCCTCTCTTTTTGCCATCAAGCTAAAGCTTAAGGTTTGCTAACTTTGCAGCCGTATTGACGGTAAAGATGTATTCATTCATAACATATGTGGAGAGTCATCTCGGTCTGTGAAAGCATATGTTTTACACTACA
>SSNP01000141.1:1316332-1342880 GCA_006937955.1 Pachypanchax playfairii
TTTTTTTTTTTGGCTATCTTTGTAGATGAGTGAAATTTGATTCTGTGAAAAGCTAAATTGTGTGTATACAGACATAATATCCTAGAACTGTACTGAAAACATATTTTCGAAGTGCGCAAAGTTCTGACAATAGAACACATGTTGGCAAAATAGTAAATTGGCTGTGGTAATTGTTTTGTACAGGAATTAAAATGTCTGTTCATAAAAACATCAGACAGATTGTAGCACAGCCTGTTTAAACCATTTTGCTTTGTTTCTCCTTGTGTTTCGGGATAACGCAAAAGTTAAAAATTTCCTATGTCCCCTAGGTCTCAATAGGTTGGGATTTCTTAGGAGTTTCTTTTCTCTCTTGCTGTTATTGAGGCAATTGGATGTGAAATGTCAGGTAAAAATGGAAACATCTTGTTTTACTGCCTAAAGACTGTTAAATAAAAGGTGTTCTACATTAAAAAAATCTCAGGTTTATATTTTTGTGGTACATTTAGTCATTTAAAAAAGCTCATTCATGCTTGCCTTGTTAAGCTCAAAATACACAATTATTTAAAACACTACACCGTGGTATTCTTGCATCCAGAACTTTCAGCATTTGACTTATAGAAAAAAAGTTATGTAACTGTTATTTTGAAGAGCTACTCTGTCAACACAGTTCCCGTATTTGTGCTGTAAAAGGAGAAAATGATTTGGTGCCATGTTTTTATTTTTATGGGAGTTTTTCTGAAACCACAGCTGTATGCATTTTGCTGTAAAAAGAGAAAGTATTTTGGTGCCGTATTTTTATTTTTACCAGAGTTTTTCAGCAACCACAAATGCAGGCATTTTGCCGTAAAAAAGAAAATGTTTTCATGCCGTATTCTTACATTTACAGGAGTTTTTCAGCAACCACACCTGCTGGTATTTTACCGTATAAAAGGAAATCTTTTGGTACCGTATTCTTATATTTACGGGAGTTTTTCGGCAACCACAGCTGCCGGTATTTTACCGTATAAAAAGAAATCTTTTGGTACCGTATTCTTATATTTACGGGAGTTTTTCGGCAACCACAGCTGCCGGTATTTTACCGTATAAAAAGAAATCTTTTGGTACCGTATTCTTATATTTACGGGAGTTTTTCGGCAACCACAGCTGCCGGCATTGTACCGTAAAAATAGCAGTTTTTTTTTTACAGTGTGAAATCTTTCAGTTAAATATGATTCAAACAGGTTTAATGCAGTTCCCTAAATCCCAATATCATATCCAAGCCTCTTCAATAGGATCTTATGATCTATAGTATCAAATGCAGCACTGAGATCTAACAGGACAAGCACAGACACAAGTCTACGGTCTGAGGCCACGAGAATATCATTAGAAACATTCACCAGTGCTGTTTCAGTGCTATGATGAGCTCTAAATCCTGACTGAAACTCTTCAAAAAGATTATTACTATGTAAGTGATCACATAACTGGTTTGCAACTATCTTTTCTAGAATTTTTGAGACATAGGGGGATATTGGATATTGGTCAATAATTACGTGGAGATCCTGTATCAAGATCAGGTTTCTTAAAGTGCAACTTTACCCCAAATCAACTTTTTGCTGATAAACTCGATAAATGAGTGTTTAATAGTCCTGCCTACATTTCTGGGTCTTGCTTTTAGTATTTTTTCACATTTTTATAAAACTATTCATTTTATACCAAAAACCATTCGTGGAGCTCCCTCTTCAGGTTTAAAACATGACACTGCACTTGAATCGGATCAGGTATTGCTGCTGGCTGAAACCTTATTTTCTTTAAACATGATGTCAGGATTCTGCTGCTGCTGAATATGAAAAGAGCAGCGTCTCGGCCACACCTCCGCAGAGAGTTGGAGTTTGAATAGCAAGTGATTACGGGGAAGATGTCCTGTCTGCAGAAGTCAAAGTAATGTGGACACAGTAACAATTGGCACAATGCTCCGTGTGACTCAAAAATGTTCATGCTGTGAGTACTATAACCAGTGGTCCAGTCAGCCCATGGTGAACAGCATTCAATATGATGCAACTGAATTACTGCACGTAAACCCTGGCAGCAAATATCTACATTTACCGGTGATCAGCGGCAGGATTCATTATCAAATCAATGAAGAGTCAACCCCTCTGACTTCTTTTGTTTACAGCCTTTGTTTTGGAAAGTCATTCACATTCCACGGTTTAACTGATCCTATTCAACTATCCAGTCTCTGTTTTATTTTTAGTCTTCATTTGCGCTCATCATGTAAACGGCTGCATTGTGGTGATTGCCGAAAGCCGCTGTTCTTTTCAACAAAACCAGGTCCTGTAGGCTGAAACCGAACCATATACAGTACCACTATTGCATCTCCTGCTCTCCTTTTTTCTTCTCCCTCACACACGTCCACCTCCACGCCTTTACATGAACACCCTTTCTCACACCTGCAAACATTAGCACAAACACCATGATCGTGTGAAGCAGTAACCGTCAAAGCAGAGTCGTTACTTTACAAAAAAACATATGTGAATTTTGCAAGAGTAAAAAGAAAACTGTATCTGTTGTAACATGTGTTGTGATCAAAAGAAAAAACGTCAGAAAAGTAAAATGAGTTGAAATCCAGTCACAAAAAAAAGCACTTCACGTAAAACAACTTAATCAAACTGTCTCATAAAACAATTAAGCAGTGAGCGAGAAAGAAGCAATTAAACCAGTTCTCTGCATTGAGGCTGTTTATTGGTTTATTTGCATATTAACAGTATAAGAACAAAAGAAGTCTGCGTGAATCTTCACCCTCTGAGGCAATGGAGCTCACGTCACTCTCGCTTTCCATCTTTCTGTGAAACATGTAAATCACAACCATGCCCAGCCCACCACCCCCCGCTCGTGACAAGGTCCTCCAGTAAACACCCACATTTCAAACGTTTCTTAAAACTGGGTTCTTTGTATATTATCCTGTGTTTGTCTGCCAGGCATGAATCCACACTGGTCCTCATCAATCAACCGCATTAAATGATTCCAACATTTTAGCGATAATTGAGGTATATAATTTATAATCAATGTTTAAGACAGAAATTGGTCTATAATTGGAACATTCAGATTTATCTTTCCCTCAGGCATAGTGTTTGCTATTGCTAGCTAAAAGCTGCAGAGAGTAGTGTTTGAAGCATGGATTCTATCGAGAACAAGTGAGCACACTCCAGCCCAGACTCAAACCAAGAGTTTTTTCCAGCGTGAAAAAAAGGGAGAAACTCGAGTCGGATCGACAAAGGTAAAGATCGGTTTGCATTTGAAAAGTGGAAAATGCTGAGAGAATCTCGGTATGAGAAAAGACCTGCAGTTGGCGTAATTTTTGCTTGAAAGGTAAGAAATTAATACTAAATATGTGGGGGAAAGAGTTGTGTCAAGTTCTGTGAGCAACTGTACTGAATGAATCATCTTCTAACAGCTGATTTGGTTTAAATATTATACATCACACGCCTTATTGCCCATGCCTAGCCAACAGCTAAGATGAGTGATTGAAAAAAATATCTAAAGGGAATATTTATTTGTCTTTCAATAGAATATCAATTACATATATATATAAAAAAATAAAATATTGCGCAGGACCCTCAAGCTCCCAGGCCTCTGGTAGAGGACCCGAGCTTGGAACGGGAAAAAACAAAGCCCAGTAGGCGAGAGGGGAATTTTTATATATATATTATACATACACATCATAACTCAACAACAGAGTGTATTCAGTCAGAGGCTTCTCCAGATCCACTGATACACTGCTACTTGTTATTCTTCCTAATATGCTGGTTGTGAAAATCAAAATTAGCCTTTTCGCTGTGGAAACATTAACACTTAGAGAACGTATTTTTTCTACAGCGATAGAACGTGTTAATGGCTGTAATTTGAACCAGTTTAAAGCATATATTTTAAAGAAGGCCATAGTATGACCTCAAAGAGTAAAAAATGAACAGTGACCAAGGCTTTACCAGTGTTTGGCTAGGTATTTATTCTGCTTGTCATTTCACTTGTCATCTTCAAAAAGTGTCACTATGTGGCCACCAGAAGCTGTAGATGATGAACAGCTCTAAGGATCTTGTGTCTTTCAACAAAACTCACTAGTGTGGAAGAACTGAACCTTGTGTTTTTTCAACAAGATTTTAAGATATGAGATCATTTATCAGATAAAAGGGTTCCACATTTGAGCTTCTCAAGAAAGGTGAGGAATTTTGAGTTTCCTGTAGAAATTCGTGGAGGGATATTTCATTCCTTCAAGTCATTCCTATTTTTGCTTTAACTCAGCGCACTTTGCTCCATTTTGGGTGTTATAAAAAATATCCTGTTTACACAGACACAAAGTGCAAAAGAAAATATGTTTGTGGTTTCAATTTAGGTTGCTAAGGTCGGTTTCTGGGTGTAGCTGACCGCTATGGAGGCGCAAAAGGTTTTCAGGCAGACAGGAAATATAAGTTGCAGGTTTGTGCCCTGGGTGCACAAGCAGATTTGCTATCAAAAGCTAAAAAATAAAAACAAAGGATAAACAGAACTGCATTTTTTTCTCGCACATACACACAACACGCACACAGAGGGGTATAAAAAATATCCAGAGGCACGTCACAAAGAAATGAAAGAAGCATCCTACCCTTATTAGCCACATTGTTCTCTGCCCCTACAATACCTTGAAAGGACCAGAACAGACTCTGCCTGATGAGGCAAAAAAGATCTGTCATGAGCTAAAATAACCCTAAGCTCAAATGGAATGCAGAGAGACAAGAAGGCACACAGGTGTTTGGTCATGGTTGTTGACATGAAGCAGCTAAATTAAACAAGCTTGCCAATTTCAATGAATGCATTGAAACTCTCCATTTAACACAAATCACTGGAGTTTGCAGACATGTAACAAATATCGTTGCCTTCTAAAACCCCATAATCTTCATCTTTCCATTAATTAGTTTGAATGCTGGAGGCATTCACACTAAGTGAGATCCTTCTCCATTTTTCTGTACGTTTTTCGGCATCTAACTCGTCCCACAGTTTTCAACCGATTTCAACAATATATATATATCAAACTGTTCAGCTTGTTCAGGACAATGGAGCTATGACTTTTGGTATTGATATCTCTTCAAATTTTTAAGTTATTCAACTTTTTGTGCATTTTTTGGCCCCATTGAAATACATTGAAATCGCTTCAAATTCTTCAAATTTCTTCAACTACTTTGCTTTTCAACTACTTCAGCATACTTCAACTTAGAAACGTCATTCAACTTTTAAACAAGTCACAAGACATTCAGCTATTTTCCTATGATTCAGCTTTTTCATATCTTTTACGGTTTTTGAGAAATCACAGTTTAAGTTTTTAAAACTTTTAAACTTACACACCTCAAATTTGACATAAAATGAATGGAAAAGATAGGGAGGAGATGTGGACTTTGCCTGCTTCTGGAACCCACAGCAGGAGAACCGTAAGGCCTAGAGAAATAAGAGTTACATCATCTGAAAGCAGACAAAAATCTCTGCGTTTTGATGTATAATTTGTGAGTGTATCATGGAAGGTGTGGAGGCAGGAGGGAGTAGTTTGCTTAGGGAACGTTTATTTCAGACGGCCAAACACTCTAGCGCCAGAGTGGGAGATCCTCATTTTTAATTTTCAAAAAGCCAAAAAGAATGTCCCTCCACCAAAACCATTTGTGGTACACACACAAATTATACATCAAACAGTGGGAATTTTTGTCAGCTTCACAACAGTGTAACTCTCATTTTTCTAGCTGCTATGGTTGTCTCACAATGTGGCCTAGAAGCAGGACTGGTCCCAGAAAACTCTCAGACTTCCATTCAAAAAATCAGCTCTTTCGTTCTCTTCTGTGGCTAAAGTACACCATGTTCACATCGTCATTTCTCCCAAACAGAAGATTGTAGAAAGCTGAAAATTTACATGAATCGGCTCCAAAGCCTTCTGCCACCTACAGTTTAAGAAATTTTTTTGATAGCTGTTATCGTTTTTGAACGGCCGCTTCCCGTTTGGGAACATGTATTCATCCATTTCGCCTGTATCAAGTTATATTAGGGGATGTTCCATATATGGGCGTGTGTTTCCCTTTCTCACACACGCATTGGGGCCTTCTGTTGTACAGAGTCTGTGTGTCTCTCATTCAACTGTCTGTTCATATGTCTATCTGTGCTTCACTCTGTCTTACAGTCTCTTTTTCTGTATAGCCTTCTGAATTTCTCAGTCAATTTTAAATGAAGGCTTTTTCTGATATTAACATGATTTCTGGTTTAAAATGCTGACTCATTTTCAATATCTATTTAAGTTCAACGACCCTTCTCATCTGTTTATGGGATGAAATTTACTTCACTTCCTTTTTTCAATTGATTTTGCTTAAATGTCAACTGGGTTCTGTTACAAATGGCCTTTTACTTTACAAACAGAGATCTTGTTGATAAACACCTGCTGTTAGACTGTCAGCAGCCTGATACAGCTTTATTTGTCTGTCCATTAAAATACATGCAAATCTTAACTTTTTAAACTGCACCTATAGATATTGATATATCTTCAACTTTAAAAAGTTTGTGAACCCTTTTAGCTCCATTGTCATACATTCAAATCTTTCAGCTTTTTTAACTTTTTACACTTTTTTAACTATTTCAGCTCTCTTCAACTTGGATACTCAACCTTTAGCTGTTGATATACCTTCAACTTTAAAAAGTATTTAACTTTGTGAACCCTTTTTAGCTCAATTGAAATACATTCAAATCTTTTAACTTTTTAACTCATTCAACTTTTCCAACTATTTTAGCTCTTTTCAACTTAGAAACTCCATGTAAATTTTTCAGCTGCATTTAACTTGTTTGTTTCAGCTTCCAGCATTCACACTGCATTTCCACAGGAAATGCAATTCATCTAGTTCCATTAATTATTCAATGTTTCAGACAAGTGGACCAACTGTCAGATTTTTAATTTTAACTGTCAAACAACTCCAACACTCATTTTGTCACATCAGTTTTGTCTCAGATGATGTGAAATGCGCATCATGTGCAAATGAGAACAAACTTGTTTGAAATTTTTGTCAATTGGGGGCTAATCATGAGAAACTTAGTAAGTACAGCAGTGTTACTGCAAAAAGTATATTAGCATCACTGTCCTCTTTCACAACCCAAGTTTCAGCTGTTGAAGGTCACATCAATGTAAACTTTGATATTCGAGACATATTTTTGGGCTTTAATAACTGCAAGGTGTTGTGGCTAAAACATAGGGCCAGATCGTTACTCCTCCACTACCGTACTTTAAAGTTGTTATGAGGTGTCGGTGCTGATTTGTTGTTTGGTTTTCACTAAATGCGCTGCTGTGAATTATTTTCAAACATCTCTACTTTTGTATTTAAAAGATATTGTTTAAGACGTCTTGTTAGTTAAGATACAACAATGCTAGCCTGTTTTGTAACCAGTTTTGATGCTCATAGTCATAATATATTTGAGCTGAAACTGATTCCACAGGTTTTAAGCTCTGTTGATCAAACACAGTCAGTCTTACCCCTCCTTTCCACCAGACACGTAAGAAGCGCGTGACTGGAGCAGCACGTCTTGCTCGTGTATGCTGCGGCTTGGCCCTTTCCACCAGGTGCAAATGAGGCGCGTAGCAGCAGGAAACCAGCTGTCCCCGAAAGAGCACTAAGTCACGCAAGATGAGCAAAATCACGCGTGACTTTGTCAGTATACACAACAACAAGCAGAAAAATACAACATGGCTCCAAAAGGTTTGTGTTTTATGTTCTGTCCGTTTTATGTAAATATGAAGGACATTTGAAGATCCAGAGGGCTGCTCCCTCCCTACAAAATCCAGTCGTCGAGTGCCATTGTTCAGCAATTGTCTCTGCTTCACCACACCTTAATAAAACTAAGTTGTGAAGAACTGTTTTTCAACCTCAATCTTCAAGGCAGACACCTTCCCCTTTCCAAAATGTAGAACTTGTGACGCGCTTCAGAAACGTAGCGTGTAGAAAATAGAACCGCCGCGTAAGTGCCGCAACATGTCGCTCCCAAGAAGCGGAGTGTCACGGAGCTCTCGGGGAAATTTAAAAGGTGGCGGAGTCTGCTTCTACATTAACAAAGGTTGGTGTACTGATGTCACAGTGTTACAGAAATACTGCAGCCCACATCTGGAAACTTTCATCATCAACTGCAAACCGTTTTATTCACCACTGGAGTTTTCTTCCTTCATCCTGGTCGGTATATACATCCCTCCTCAGACAAATGCAAGCGTCGTGCACTGTGTGAGCTGGCCGGCCAGATTACCACCGTGGAAAGAAAATTCCCCGACTCATTTCCTATAGTTGGGGACTTCAGGCTAATCTAAACCACGAGCTTCCTAAATACAAACAGCATATAAATTGCCCCACCAGGGACAATATTACACTAGATCACTGTTAAACCACTTTAAAAGATATCTATCGCTCTGTCCCCCGGGCAGCTTTGGGACATTCTGATCACTGCCTGGTCCATCTTATTCCAGCTTACAGGCAACAACTTAAATGTGCCAAGCCTGTAGTCAAAACTGTACAGGAATGGACCAACACAGCAAAGCAGGAACTGCAAGACTGTTTTGACAGCACCGACTGGAATGTCTTTGAGGCTGCATCTGTCAATCTGGATGAGCTGACACACCAAAGATTCGTGTTATTTTAAACACTCAGAACAGCAATGATATCTATATTGCAGCTTGTAGTGAGCTGTAGCTCTCCTAAAAACATTTTTTAATACAAAGAGAAATACATAAAATTAATCTCCTCCTCCACTTTACTAAGGGAACAAGGGTCTGAGGGTGTAATGCGGCGTTTGAGATGACAATGACAAGGTTCATTTAATGTTTTTTAATGTATCATTTAAGGCCCCAACGGCTGTCATCATGTCGCAAAACACACTCTTTATTTCTTTAAATTCATTGGTCATGGAATTAACAGTGCCGATGGTGTCACTCTGTGTCTGTATCACAGCTTCAGTCAGAACCCGACCACTGCTGGATGCGCTGCGGTCACCGGCCGCACTGGTGCTGGGGACAGTCTGACGACCTCATCCTCGCCTTGTGTAAATGCTGAAAAGACACGGCATATTAGTCTGTCTCCTTAAAACATGCTAACATTTGTTAACGTAGCCTCGTATTACAAAAGGTGCTTTATACCGGGTTTATTTGTTGTTTCTGCCAGGTCGGTGTCGCCCTCCTTTTCTGACACAAGACCGTATACGCTTGTTCTGACCGGCCTGTCAGCTGCACTGCACTGACAGGTGCACTGCAGATGCTGCCACTTAGAGTTTTTACTTTTATTTGTGACACCGCTGCTGTTTCCACCAAATAAAATGTCTCTCCTAGCCTCCACTTCACCCACTAACACTTTAATTTCTGTCTCTGTGAAGCTTATCTTTTTGTTTTTTTGTTTAGTTGCGATATTTCCCGTCTTCCTCATATGCATCAATATTCATGTCTGGCTTTGCATTGACCTTATATGGCCAGGTTTGGGCGTGTTCAGGGCGTGACATGAGCCAAATTCACGTACACAAGCTTCCAGGTAGAGTGTGATTTATAAAGAGGAAATTGCTTACAACTGTGCGTACGCATGGTTTTATAAATCGGAAATTATTTTGGCGTGCGCATACGTACACTTTTAGTGGGGTTTCTACGCAATGTTTTATAAATGAGACCCCAGGACAAGAAGGTGTTTCGCCATCCTGCCTCAAAACATGTGCCGATCAGCTCCCATCTTCACCCGCATTTTCAACAGGTCCCTGGAGCTGTGCGAAGTCCCATCCTGCTTCAAACGCTCTTCCATCATCTCGATCCCAAAAAAATCTACTATCACCGGACTGAATGACTACAGACCTGTCGCCTTGACGTCTGTGGTCATGAAATCGTTTGAACACCTGGTTCTAGCCCACCTGAAGGACATTACAGGACACCAGCTTGACCCCCTGCAGTTTGCCTACCGGGATGATGCAGTGAACATGGGACTGCATTACATCCTGCAACACCTCGACCGTCCAGGAACTTATGCCAGGATCCTGTCTGTGGACTTTAGTTCGGCTTTTAATATCATTGTGCCTGAACTCCTCTCCTCTAAACTCTCCCAGCTCAGCGTGTCTCCTGCTATCTGTCAGAGGATCACAAGCTTCCTGACAGACCGGAAGCAGCAAGTGAGGTTGGGGGAGATCACCTCTGAAACATGGTCCCTCAGTATAGCTGCTCCACAAGGATGTGTCGCTTACCTCTACTGTTCTCCATCTACACCAATGACTGTATCTCCAATAACTCTGTGGTTAAATTCCTTAAGTTTGCAGACGA
Organism: Pachypanchax playfairii; assembly: GCA_006937955.1. NCBI lineage: Eukaryota > Metazoa > Chordata > Actinopteri > Cyprinodontiformes > Aplocheilidae > Pachypanchax > Pachypanchax playfairii. The sequence goes on from SSNP01000141.1 coordinate 1,326,615, forward strand.
CACCACTGTCATTGGCCTCATTCATGATGCTGATGAGTCTGCATATCGGCAGGAAGTCGAGCGGCTGGTACTCTAGTGCAGTCAGTACAACCTGGAGCTGAATAAGCTCAAGACTGTCGCGATGATAGTGGACTTCAGGAGACATCCCTCAACACTGCTTCCCTCACCATAACAGACAGCCGGTGTCTACTGTGGAGATCTTCAAGTTCCTGGGCACCACCATCTCCCTGGACCTGAAGTGGGAGACCAACATCTCCTCCATCCTCAAAAAGGCCCAGCAGAGGATGTAGTTCCTGAGGCAACTGAGGAAGTACAGTCTCCCCCAGGAGCTGCTGACCCAGTTCTACACGGCAGTCACTAGCTACGTTTACATGGGCACATTTGATCGGAATAAACGCCCAATCGGATAAAAAAGACGTCATGTAAACATGTCAACCCGAATGTTTTGATCCGATGCAGCCTGATCCGAAAGAAATTTACTTCCGATCGAGAGGGGTGGTTTTGTCCGATCTTCATTCGGATAGACGTGCATGTATACACCCATTCGGAAAGAAAGGGTGAAAAGAGCCCTTTGCGCATGCGTACAACTTCAGCGTGACGTCTTTCCACTTTCGCAGACTCAAGTAGAAAACATAGCGGGAGGTAAACAGAAGGGGTCTGCTGGTGCAGTCATCCTGTCATCCTGCTCTCCTCTCCTGTGGCGGAGGAGCAGTAGTAATATGTATTCAGCCGCTAGCTTGGTTAATGCAACCAGTAAAAACCCAAACATAAAGGTAATCACCCGCAGAAGGTTCATATTGGGGAAAACGTGAGTCAGCTCGAGCACACGATGGGGCGGGAAAGACGTGCAGAAAGGACGGAGTTTGTTTACTTTTTTTTCCTTCCCCCGGAAAGACAACTCGCTGTGCGCATGCTCAACTCATTTAACCTGATCGAGTGCTTGGTGCATGTGTACTCATGACATGATCAGATCATTTCAGTTAGTGTCCATGTAAACAGGGATTTTGGAATTCAGATCGACCAAGATTTTAATCAGATCGGGGAAATTTGGCGCATGTAAACGTAGCTATTGAGTCTGTCCTGTGCTCTTCCATCACTGTCTGGTACAAAGCAGCAACTAAACAGGACAGGAACAAACTGCAGCGGACTGTACGGTCAGCAGAGAAGATCATTGGCACCCCCCTGCCCTCCATCCAGGACCTGTAAAGCTCAAGAACCAGGAAACGGGCAGGGAAAATCATCTCTGACCCCTCACACCCTGGACACAGACTTTTTGACCTGCTGCCCTCTGGCAGACGGCACAGAAGCCTGCAGACCAGGACCACCAGACACAGGAACAGTTTCTTTCCCCTCGCCATCTCCCTTCTAAATAACTGAACTGACACACTGCTAGACTGCAACTGCAATTTATGTACACAATACTCACACAATCCATACCACTTATCCTCATATCTAAAAGCATAAAACCACACTACGCATTCATACTGCAGACTGTCTTTTATTATGTTTTTTATTATATTGTTTACTGTGTTGTTGTATAGTGTTGTGTTTTGTACTGTTGTGCTAGAGAGACACCATCAGCCGGATACAAATTCCTTGTATGTGTTCGCCCACATACTTGGCCAATAGACACGATTCTGATACTGATTTTGGTCTCTGTTACCTGCAGAAGATTCTAACAGGAGATACTGGTCAGATGAATTTGCCTCAGGTTCCCTGGAATTGCCAGAAGAATGGTGACATTGGGCTGACAACAAGACGAGCTGAAATGTAGAGCGAGTCCGCGCAACGTTCGGCACAATACTCGGTCCTGGTAGATCGGACTCTGGTTTAGGGGGATTTTATTCTTGTAATGTACTTCACCACCTTCTCAATTCCATCAATTCTATACTTTTTTGTAATAACTCTGAACAAAGAGATCTCATTTTCCCTTCCGCCTTGATTGTCTCTCTCTCGTTCTGACTGCCTGGCTCCTCCCCCGCGCCACATGCCTTTAAAACATGGTAAGGAAGGAAGATCTCCCCCAGAAAAGTTGTTACAGCCACCTGTTTATTCCTGTGGCTGTGGGGGGGGGTTTGCATTTTTTTTTCTCTCTCCACAGTTTTTTTCTAGTGCAGGTTATGCCCCGCCCTCACCTTGGCTCTCTAGACAACACCAATCAATGAGTCCCTGCATGGTGTACAAAAGACTTGCTGTTTGACTTGCAGTTGGGGAGCAGCTGTTGTCAGTGCTTTTGTCTGGGGCTTTTTCTGCCTATGGGATTTAAACTAAACTTGATTGACTGTGGTGAACTTTAGTATGTTCTAAATTTTGTTTGTAAATTTATCTAGAGTTAGTTTGAGGATTTTGGCCTTAGTTTACTGAGTTTATAGTTATTTAGGTAAGAAGTCTGATTTAGTGGCTTCAGGTTGGGTTATATTTGTTCACTTCAGTAGTAAGTTATTTTATGTTGTTCTAATTTGCCCCCTTGTATTTTGTTTACGGCTTCTCTTAGCCTATTTTTGGGGCCTTTTTTTATTTATTGTAAAGAAATTATTCTGTAGTCACTTTGACCTTTTTGTATTTATTAAACTTGGTACTCCTTCCATTTAAAATCTGACTCAGGAGTTTAAGTTGCCCCTTAATCCGTAGCTCAGCCAGGGGTGTGACAGAAGTTCACCACTGCCCCACTCAGGATCATAGGACTAATTACAGCATGTACAGTACATATTCAACAAGCAGCTGCCCCAGAATGCTTAGCAGGATTTAAGCCAATAAAAAGCTGTAGATACATCAAGATGTCAATGGCACTGAGCATTCAGATTCAGTTTGACGTCTAAAGACGTTAACAGCACTGAATGAGTTAAACTCAATACCTCCAAAACTAAAGCAGCACAAACAAATGTTTTAACGGCACGAACGGCTCACTAATACTCAGATTCAGTACATTGAAGTTTTCTGTTGGCAGCTTCAATTGGCTATGGACGCTAATTTCACAGCAGCTGGAAACAAAACTTTCTCAAGATAATGCAAAATGTATTAATTTTATTTTATTTGTTCTCTCACCTTAAAAATATTTTCTTACCATGTCCCCTGCGGGGCTCAGTAGTACCCCGTGATCTGCCGGATTAGTAAAAAAAGTTACAAATCTGCAGATTTCCCAGCAGGCCGTGAACACGCTCTTTCTGACCTTTCAAAAATTTGACAAAAATGAAACTAAATATAGTTTTATTTTCATTTACAGTAAAAGTATACATTGTGTAATTACATATTTTTTACATTACTAGTATAATAATAGGCTATCTTGTAAGACCATAAGTGAATGTCAGGTCTGCGCAGGTAAATGGATCCACATTAGGCTGTAGCAACTAGCAAGTACACGTGAGCACTCTCTTCAGTTCTGGTGTAGTTAAGATATGTCCTTTCATATATGGTAAGGCTTGTCCCTGTCACTGATCCGCAAGCCGCAGCCACGGCTCCCTTGAAACTGTTGGGGACGGAATGGTCGATTGCAAAAAGTGCCGGGGACATGTCCCCAGCGTTCCAGTGTTGAAATGACACCAATGACTAGTATGTTTCGACAGAAGCAATGGCCATCGAAGACATTACTAAAGCAGAAAAGTTATTTAATAATTTTTTTTAAAGAAATGCCATATGCAAGTACTCCATTTATAACATTCACAAGTTTCTCAGTTCTGAACTCTGCGTGTTAAGAGTGAGACAAGAGGATTTCCACATAGTTCTTTCTGCATATTTTTTGTGCAGTATTTGATTACATGTTGTGTTATTCATAGAAATGATATTTGATGTTTAACTCGTGTATCTGCCTAGGGAAAATGGGTTTGACTTAAGCTGCACAGATGAACCTTTCTGTGGATCAAAATCCAACCCACTTGAGTCAAAACATCTATGTTTGGTCCCCATTAAAGTCTTTTATTTCTGTGTGAGTGATTTCATCATTCTCTGGGTCTGATTTAGGGAAAAACCTTAATGAAGCAGTGTTGCTACAACCAGCTGCAATACAGCGTTTCACCATTTTATCAATGAAAACACAAGCTCACAAATGCTTTTCAATGTCCATGTAAGATGTAAACAAAGAGCTGTGTTCCTATGTTTCATCACTTCCTGTTTCAGATTGAAGCTCATAAAAACATTTATACTTGCCTTATAAATGTCAAACAGCACAAATTAACACCGTGTTTCACTAAAGAAAGTTATAATGCTTCTAAATGTTTTAGTGAGACCTGAGCATGTCAGAGGCACTTTAAGCCTTAAAGTAAGTGTTTATTACATTATGCTCATTAGACCTGCCCTTTTACAACCCAAACTTATCCTTCAGGACAAAAAAGAAGAATGACCAGCCATGACCCTGGAGGTCCTGGGAGAGAGATGAAAGTTTACACTGGGAGGCCGGACAGGATTCCAAACCCAGCCAAACATGCCTGAACCACAGAAACAGAACATTATCTTATGGACAACAATAGTGCTGCTGTGTGTATGCATTAAATAAGAGAGGACCAAGGAGTGAAGAAAAATATGGAATCAGGATGGGAGGATTGTGGGATGGATAAGTCATAAAAAAGTAAACAAAGACAGAATAGAGCAAGTAGTTTAGGTGGGGAGTCAAAAAACCTGACACACACAAAGGACTCAAAAATGTTCATGTCACTAAATTAAAACATAAACACACACTTCAGCATTAAACTTGACATCTGAGCTTCTGCATAAATACCCTGCTTAAGACTTGACTCCTTCAATCAGCGCACCCTGGCTCAGACACCCTATCATCAACATGGCTAAGGAAGATCGACTTGGTGGCCTGTGTGTACAAAGCACATGTGCTTTTAGATTCTGATGCAATTTCTGAGGATTGGCACAGCTTTGTGAGGATCCAGAAGATCAAGAACAATTTAATGATGTAGTGGCTCCAATAGTGCCAACCATAAAGAAAAGCCACTGCTCAAACAGTGACTCTTTTCAGCTTTACTGAAATTTGCAGCTGTTCATATGGAGAAACTAAGTACTTTGAGGAGAAAAGATTTATCCTGACAAGCAAATGATTGGACTATTTGGTCACAATAGCAGCAGATATGTTTGAGGTATTCAAAGTGAGGCTTTCAGATCAAAGAACACTTTACCAATTGTCAAGCATGGTGGTGGTAACATGATGTGGTGCTGGTGCACTGCACAAAGTGGATGGAATAACAGGAGGAGGACTAACTTCACATTCTTCAAATTTACCTGAAATCCGCAGCTAGATGAAGGTAAATGTACTTAGAGTGAAGAACCTCGTGAATCAAACTGGGCTGAATCGGTGAATTACTTATGGAAGCCTCACCGGGTGATTTGACTGAGTTGTGGCACTGCTAACTTTATTAACTCGCATGCTTTGCATTTATTATCTAAAGCTTTAGCAGTTAAAAACTGATGAAAGCTAGTGGCTCAAAAGAAGCTGAACCACATTTAAGATTAGATTTCTTCTTTTTGCGCATTTATTCATCCATTCATCATTAATTCATTCTCCTCTGCTTATCTGGGGCTGGGTCACAGGAGCACCATCCTAAGCAGGGAAGCCCAGACTTCCCTCTCCCCAGCCACACCAGCCAGCTCCTCTGGGGAAATCCTGAGGTGTTCCAGAGACAGCCAAGAGTCATAGTCCCTCCAGCGCATCCTGGGTTTTCTCCTGGGCCTCCTCACGGTGGGACGTGCCCAGAACACCTCACCATGGAGACGTCCTGGAGGCATCCTGATCAGATGCCCGAGCCACCTCAACTCACTCCTCTCAAATGCGGAGGAACAGCGGCTCTACTCTGAGTCCCTCCTGAATGACCGAGCTTCTCACCCCATCTCTAAGTGAGAGTCCAGAAAACTCATTGCGGCTGCTTGTATCCGTGATCTCGTTCTTTCAGTCACTACTCTAAGCTTGTGACCATAGATGAGGGTAGGAACGTAGATTGACGGGTAAATCAAGCACTTTGCTTTTTGGCTCAGCTCCCTCTTCACCACAACAGACCGGTAAAGAGCCCGCATCAATGCAGAAGCTGCACCGATCTGCCTGTCGATCTCGCACTCCAGCTTTCCCTCATTCGTGAACAAGAGCCCAAGACACTTAAACTTCTCCACTTGAGGAAGGACCTCATCCCCGAGAGGGCACTCTACCCTTTTCTGGCTCAAGACCACGGTCTCTGATTTGGAAGTACTGATCCTCATTTACTAATCACCTTTTATATTCTTTTTGAAAAGTAACAGATAATCTATAACATTTAAAGGTGGGATATGGAATATGAATTGAATAACAGCACAAAGCCTTCAGCCATCTGGGTGCCAGGCTTGTTAACCCCCCTGAGCACACGCTCCGATGCTGAGGTTGACGAATTTTCCTCACCAAACCATCTCTGATCTCCGATCCGAGCAGGACAATAAAAAATCATGAGTTCAGCTCACTAATCATGCTCTCCAGCCCCGCTGATCACACACTGACTTTGATAAAAGCAGCTCAAACTGTATGTAGCTCAGTCATCGATTCACTCCATGGCAAAGAGCTCATAGTTGTCCCGCGTGGCTCTTCTCAAGCAAACCAAAACTTCCTGCAGTCTCCCATAAGATCCTATGTCATCCTCACACACCACCCTTCACGCCCCACTTATCCAATAAAATAAAAAAAGCAATAAAATGCTCCGTGGTGTGTCTTCTAGTCTAGTGGCCCGAAGTTCCTCCACTTCAGCAACATGTAGCATTGTGTTAGCTAGCTGCTAATAAAAACGTTTTCACACAGAACTTGCTTGTCACATGGGAAACCACTATGGCAAGCAAATAAGGTATATAATCACCACGTGCGTACCTTTTCAGCGCACTGAGGGACGTAAGACCTCCATTCAGGGCTGGTTTGGCCAAACAACGAGTCAGCCCTCCCAATTCATCATAATCTGAAACAAATGATCCAGAGAGTTACAACAAAGGGTTTAATTAACCGTAAAATGTAGATTATAACAGAACACTACAAGCTCCGAGATGTCCATGTTCCGAGAGGATTTATGATTAGAGCGCAGTTTCAGCTCAGGTCATACGAGTCGCCGAATGTGCCAACAATGTGCCAAGGCTGCTTCCAGTCTCTGGACCATGTCCTTAGCTGAGCCTCGTTTTCTGAAGACAAAAGCCCCCCACGATATTCACAGCTTCTATATGTCAGATTAAGGGAAGCGAGACGCGTGATTGCGCCACACGGCCGTATATGGGAACGTTTGATGATTAGCATCTCAAGGTGAAAATAATTATAAACAGTCTGTGGAAGGCAGGTTGCTGCACAGTCCGGATAAATCATTGCGTAAGCGTGCCATGAAGCGCCAAGACGCGATGCCATAGGTTACATCCACACACACAGACACTCACACAGATAGGGCAAAGAAAAGAGAGGATGGCCCTACCTGGTTGGAACATACTTTGGAAATAAAAGATGACCAGAATAAAGGATCCAAAACAAGTAGCGAAGACCATCTGGCATATCCTGCTCATCTTCATCAGCTCGGTCAGAGTCTGTTTCATAGCGAGACGGAGAGGCTGCGAGCTTTGTGGAGGGGTGTGTGTGAAAAGCCGGTTTCTGCCGAAGGCTCCGAGTCTGGCACTGATGAGGACTGTCCGCCGGTCAATAGGCTGAACGCATCCAACACGGATCGATCCACTGCCGAGCTGCAAGGGGAGGGAAGGCCAAGACGGCGCACCCACTCGGAGAAAATGAGCTCGTCCACATATGGGCTTCTAGAGATAGAGAGAGAGCAGTATGAGAGTCTATGAGGGAGAGAGAGACTCACAGAAACTTCACTACTTCAGTGGATTTTTCAGTCAGCTGAAAAATAAAAAAAATATTACAATCCAGACTATTTTCTATAGCAGCTGAGTCTGTTATCATCATGCATTCAAAATGGTTCTGAAACAAGTCCCTGCATGAGTCTAAATATACTTCTGAATCTGACACTAGAGATTGAAAAGAGAAGATGGAGCTGACTGTCAACCAGGAAACTGCTGCAGGTCAACCAGGAAACTGCTGCAGGTCAACCAGGAAACTGCTGCAGCAGAGTTCGTTTACCAGCACCTCACCCTAACCCAACCAAAGAAGAGAATAACATAGAAAAACAGCTGCATTCATTCTCATGAAACCTGTCTCCCTTTGATTCTTTTCAGGCCATAAATGCAAAATTTTTACATTTTTGTGGAACATCAGATACAATTAAAGCTTTGATAACTAACAAAAATGCTGATGCAGCAGCAAAGCAAGAGAACAAGGTATAACGAACAACCTGGGCAATCCAAACTATAATGGGAGGAAACAGAATTAAGGAGAATTAGAAATCAAGAAGAATCTCACAGAGGAGCACCTGATTGTAGCAACTGCAGAAAGGTAGGTGGAATAATTAACACTCAAAATACACGAAGACAAAACAGAAAACAAAACCTCATGGCAAAACAAACCTCATCATACCACTTCCACACTTATAGTGCCACCTGGTGGTGTACGAAAGCCAAACTCAGAACACTGTCCATTACTAGTAGGCAGTGATGGACACACCTCAATGGGAAATGTTATTGCAACGAGACCTGCACAAAGTCGTAGTAGCACTGCTCTAATGATATTTACAAGCATGTGCAGAAAGATACACTGTGCATGCTTATTAATTTGTATAATAATCAAGCAGCATGTCAGTTAGAAACTGTAAATTTTGTACCTGTCTTTAATGTGCACTGGTCAACAAACAGCACAACCTCGTCAACAACGTCAAGAATGCACCGCGAGGTGGCAGCAATTGCAGTAGCTCTGTCTTAGCTATCGTGATTTTTTTTTAATTACAGCCGTCTTTTGACAGACTTCAGCTGTCAAATTAGTTTTTTTAAAAGAGGATTTTTACATCGGTTCGGAGGCTATGCTGCACAGGAGAGTTTTTTTTTTGGGATATTTTTGGCTCTTTTTAGCTGTTTCCAGATTTTGTTATGATGAGTCTCCATGGCAATGGAAGACTTGTTTATCAGCTGATAAAACTCTCCCAAATAACACAGCAAATCCCGCTGGAGTTGAAGAGAAAGAGTAAAGGATGCAGGGCAGGAGTGAAGCAGGGAGAAAAGCGGTGGAGATTTAAACCATTTCTTCCAACTGTTGTGATGGGTAACATCAGATTGCTAGCTAACAAAATAGACGAGCTCGAGGTGCTAACCAGGTCCAGAGAATGCAGTTTTATGTGTTTCACCGAGAAGTGGCTGCATGAACACATCCTGGACAGTAACGTGTCTGTACACGGCTTTATGACGGTCCGCGCAGACCGCAGTAAGCAACTCAGCGGGAAGCTGAGGGGAGGTGGAATTGTAGTGCTGGTTAACCTGCGTTGGTGTCATCCTGGACATGTCACCGTGAAGGAGAAGATCTGTACAAGGGACATCGAACTGTTAGCTGTGAGTTTCCGTCCATATTATTTACCCAGAGAGTTTACCTGTGTTATTCTGGTAGAGGTTTATATAATACTGGGTGCCACTCCAGAAACTGCCTGTGATGTCATCAGCTCCGTTGTTGCAAGGCTACAAACACAGCATCCAAACTCAGTTATGGCGATCTCTGGAGACTTCAACAAAGTCTCCCTCTCTACAGCTTTACCAACATTCCAACAGTTTGTCAGCTGCTCCACCAGAGAAAATAAGACGTTGGACTTATTTTATGTAAATATTAAAAATGCATACAGCTCCTCTGCCCTGCCACCTTTAGGAAGATCTGACCATAATCTGGTTCTTCTCACCTCCACCTAAAAGCCCATCGTTCAGCAGCAACCAGTGATCACAAAAACCATCAAAACCTGGTCTAATGATGCTGAAGGTGCTCTGAAAAGTTGCTTTGAGGCTACGGACTGGAATGTCCTCTGTGAACCTCATGGAGACAACATCAACACCATGACTGAGTGTGTGACAGATTATATAAACTTCTGTGTGGACAGCATTGTACCAACAAGAACTGTGAGGTGCTTCCCCAATAACGAACCCTGGATCACCAGAGACCTGAAAATGCTGCTGAACATAAAAAAAGCCTTCAGGGATGGTGACAGGGAGTTATTAAAGACAACACAAAAACAACTTAAAGCACAAACCAGGAAGTGCAAGGAGGACTACAGGAAGAAGCTAGAGAGTCAGCTCCAGCAGAACAACGTGACGGATGTGTGGTCTGGAATGAAGAAGATCACCGGCTTCAAGGTAAAGGGGGACCAGACTGATGGAGGTCTGGACAGAGCTAATGAACTGAACATGTTCTTCAACAGGTTCAGTTCCCCCCTGCCTCCAGCCCCACAGACCACACACCCTCCATGAGCCCACAGCTTTCCTGTCACACCTCCACTCCGTCACCCTGCAGCTGAGTCATGGACCAGAACACAGCATCATCTTCCTCCACCTCAGAGCACCCAAAAACCTCCTCTGCCTCCACCTCCACTCTGTCTGTGACCTGCAACCAGGTCAAGAAACAACTAGAGAAACTGAACCAGAACAAGGCTGCAGGTCCAGAGGGTGTCAGTCCCAGAGTTCTCAAGACCTGCTCAATGCAACTATATCCAGTTCTCCAGCACCTCTTCAACACCAGTCTGAGAAAGAAAAACGGTTCCCGTGCTGTGGAAAACATCCTGCCTTGTTCCAGTACCTAAAAAACCACAACCAGCTGAACCAAACAACTACAGACCAGTTGCCCTGACATCTCACGTCATGAAAGTCCTGGAGAGACTCTTGCTGGCTCACCTCAACAAGCAGGTCAGCACCTTTCAGGACCCATTACAGTTTGCATACCGTAATGGGCTTGGGGTTGAAGATGCCATCATCTACCTGCTTCACAGAGCACACTCTCATCTGGATCAATCAGGCACCACTTTGAGGGTCATGTTCTTTGACTTCTCAAGTGCTTTTAACACAATTCAGCCTGCTTTGTTATGTGAGAAGCTCCATAAATTCCAGGTGGATTCCTCCACAACCTCCTGGATTTATGACTACCTCACAAACAGACCACAGTTTGTGAGACTGAAAGGTTGTGTGTCTGAGATGGAGGTCAGCTGCACTGGAGCGCCACAAGGAACTGTACTCTCACCATTTCTCTTCAAGATGTACACCTCTGACTTCCAGTACAACTCTGAGTCCTGTCATCTGCAGAAATACTCTGATGACTCTGCAGCTGTTGGGTGCATCAGTGAGGGACAAGAAGCTGAGTATAGAGAACTGGTCAGTTAGTTTGTGAAATGGTGCGGTAACAATCATCTCGTTTTAAATACCAGCAAAACTAAGGAGATGATTGTTGACTTTAGGAGGAGAAAGAATCAACACAGCAGTATTTCCATCCTAGGAGAGGAGGTAGAGGTGGTGGAGGAATACAAGTACCTTGGAGTTCAGCTGGACAACAGACTAGAGTGGAAATGCAACACAGAATACATCTACAAGAAAGGTCAGAGCAGACTCTACTTCTTAAGGAAGCTGAGCTCTTTTAATGTCTGCACCAAGATGTTGCAAATCTTCTATAGGTCTGTTGTGGAAAGTGCAATCAGCTTTGCAGCCATCTGCTGGGGCAGCAGCATCAGAACCAGAGACTTGAAGAGAATCAACAAACTGATCAGGAAAGCTGGATCTGTGCTGGGAGTATCTCTGGAGCTGCTGGTTGTGCAAAAAAGAATGCTGGACAAGCTGATGAATATGATGGAGGACTCTTCTCACCCTCTGCACGACACAGTGATCAAACAACAGAGTGTGTTCAGTGAGAGGCTTCTTCAGGGCCGATGCAAGACCGAAAGATACAAAAGATCATTCCTGCCTGCAGCCATTAGCCTCCACAACAAGAACAGACCTTGATTGTTATTATTATATTATTGTCTTCATTATTGTTTTTTATTGTTGGACAAAAAAATCTGGGATCTGGGATAAATAAAGTATTTTTCATTTTAATTTCATTTTCAGTACAGTACAGGGTGAAAATGATTGCACATAAGCTTCCATGGGCATCAACAGGATGTTTGCTGCACAGAGCTGCACATCTTTAATCTGAAACAGGCTGCAGATGTGTGGTGGTGGTGGTGGGGGGGGGGGGATTTCCTTTTAGTTTCTGATAGAGAAAAAAAAAATTTTTTTTGATACACTTGATGTATCAGCGTCGGAATTAAACTGGACTCCAAACAGTCCGCCTCCTTATATTTTTTCCTTCTCTTTGAATTCTTGCTTGTATGTTCTCTCAATGTAAGTCGCTTTGGATAAAAGCGTCTGCTAAATGACAGTAGTAGTAGTAGTAGTAGTAGAGAATGGAAAACATAGAATTATACACGTTCATGCCTGACACCAACTTTGAACAAACCTCCTGCATGACCTGTGTGCAAGCAGTCACACAGGCCCTGTTATCTGACCTGCTACTGTTCTCAGACTTACACATTCTCCCTCAGAACACTTTGTTTTTCTTAATCCAAGGTAATTGCGAGGCGCCAGCCACGACTGGCTCCACTGATTTGGGAGTGATGATTCATGTTATCTGTTTTTGCTGTTTCTAAGTAAATAAAGACACTGAGCTGAAGAGGGACCAGCAGAGTTGTCAGGGCTGTCTCGCAGACATGCTGGGAGCGCTGGTACTCTCCACGGCTGAGTTTTGAACCAAACTTCTTGAGTGATCGTATTTCTTATATTTATAATAATGGAAGGTTTTGATAGAATAAGGAAAAAAACCTAACAGTTTCTCCATGTTCTCTTCTCGAGACTGGTGTTTTTTCCTCTTGTTCCTTTTCTGCAGATTGTCAGGTGAATTTCCAGGAGAAAGGTTCTGCTCTGCTGTCTCCACCCTCTGGTGGAGTTTGGGAGCTTGTCTCCAGTCACTTTATTTCACTTCTCATTCAAGAAACATTTGGCGCCTGATTTATCAAAGGTTTGTGGATGTTAAAGCAAGTGCAAACCTCTAAGCGGACCCAAAAACAAGCAGCAGGTGATTTACTAATGGCACCCCTGTTAAACCTGCCAATAAATGTGCAAAATCCTTTCAGCGCTTTTGCCTTTGATGAATACAATGTGGGCATTTCTGTCAGAAGATGCAAAGTATTGGGAGGAGAACACAAATAGGTGGGTGTTGCAGGCGCAGTGTAATTTATCAAACCTGAAACTGTTTGCAGCTTTGCTCATGTAAATATGTTTGGAATGCAAGAGTCAAGAGTAATCATTTTTTGTTCTTTTTGACTATTTGCTGCTAGTTTTTTCTTCTGGAGATATTATTATATGTTTTATTCAGATTTGGGTGCTGTGCTGATTAAGGGTTTTTTTGCTTGATTTGTCACTTGTTATGATGCATAACCATGGCAACGAGAGACTTTACAGGAAAGAGTAGCTAATAGACATTTCTAGGGTTTAAATAATTCTCAAATTGGATGCAGGTCAGAAGCACAGTGAAGAGAGAAAGTGGAATTTTAAACCTTCACTTTCATCAGTCATATTGACAAATGTGAAATCTCTTGCTAACAAAATGGATGAACTTGAAACTCTGTTGAAGACCCAGCCAGAGTATCGGGAATGCAGCATCATGTGTTTTACTGAGACGTGGCTTAACGAGCATATCCAGGACTCCAGTGTGTCTCTGTCTGGCTTTCAAACAATACGGGCAGACAGAGATTTGAAGAGGAGTGGTGATAGAAAAGGAGGTCGGATTGCTGTCCTTTATAACAAAAAAGGCTATGAGAAATATCATCCCTGCAGTCCAGCTCTTGAACCTTTTGCTGTTGGTTTTCATCCATGCATATTACCTACCGAGGGAGTTTACCAGTGTTATTTTAAAAGCAGTTTGCATTCTGTCAGGATATTTTAATACCCCTAAGTTAAATAACTATCAAAAAGACCATCAGTCAGACACAGAGGTATGGTTTCAATGAGCTTTGTAAAGGAGAATGCTCAACCAAGGTGTTGAGAAGATTCTGATGTGTTCACTTTTGCATTGCCTTTTTATTCACAAAGACACCTCCCATCTGGATGGAGCAAGGAAGGGAAACAAGTGTGGGTCAGATAATGAAGTCAGAGTGTAGTAAACAAACACATAATTGGATGGACAACAGTCACAGGTCGTAAACCAACTAGTTTCCAAGATAAACACAAAAGTGTTGATTCAGGCCAGCTCTCTTTCAGTTCACGTACTCCTGCAGCATGACCTGTGACCTTTTATCAACATCGTAAAACCTTAAAATCTCCAACACATTCCACCAATAGGTAATGCCAAGTCTGCATATGATACTATTGGCTCAACTGTTGCTAAGCTACAAACACAGCACCCAAGAGCATTTGTGGTAATATCTGGAGATTTAAATCATATCTCTCTCTTCAAGACTGCCAACATTTCAACAGTTTGTCACCTGCTCCGCCAGAGAAAACAAAACACTGGACTTGTTCTATGCAAATATCAGGGATGTATAGAGGTTTTTTGCATGACCTGCTCTTGGCAAGGCAGACCATAATCTTGTTTTTCTCTGCTCAATATACAAGCCCACTGTCCAGAGGCAACCTGTGATCAAAAGAACTGTGAGGAGGTGGTCACAGGAAACTGAAGAAATTTGTAAAGGATGTTTTGAGGCTACAGACTTGAATGCACTCTGTAAGCCACATGGAAAGGACATTAATGCTATGACTGACTGTGTGATTGATTATTTAAACCTCTGCATGGACAACAGAATTCCCACCAGAACAGTGAACTAATGAGCAACTAATGAGGTCATTGTTTTGCTTCTAGGTGTGGTCTTTCTGGTTACAGCTCATAAGCCAGCAACTCCCAATCCTTATTCCAGAATTGAAGAAGCCTTTTGGATGAAAGGTGAAACGTTTTCAAGAAAAGCATAACAGTCCAGTTGTTTTTACTAACCTTTTACAAGATGACTACGTCCTGGACGAATGAGAACCTATACGTTTTTTATTTTGAAATACGTCTTCAATGCTTCATGTGCTCGAACCTTAAGTGACCTGTAACGTTCATGAGCAAGATGGTTTTATACGCAAACGTACCGGTGCTTACTAAGGGAAAACAAACTTTGAAGAAAAGGAGAAAACAAATTTTGTGGCTCCAGAAAAAGACACTGCTCGAATCAAAAGTGAAATGTAAATTTGCAAAAAGTAAATGAAGATAAAAAACATGCTGTTATGGATGGATAACAGATGTAAGTACTGTAGATTGCTAATGCTAGGAGATAGTCATTTTTATGTTTGTAATGTTCCAATCTTAAGATGCTTTTTTATAGACCTTCTGGGGTCGACAGAAGTCAAGCAGTGTGAATCAAGTTCATGACACTTTTATAGTTTTTGTTCAGTGATTTATGATAAAAAACATAAAAATAATGGATATTTTTGCAGAATACATTACTGTACGTACACTAATCTAAACTACATATTTGGATGTTGTGTGCCCACTTGTTGCACATAACATGCGTTGCTGCATGGCTATTTAGTAATTAAATAATGCTTGTCAAGCAACAAAATACAGGTTAAATAAGCCAAACTGTCACACAGCTGGTAGCATTTTTTCTTGTACATGAACTGAAACTCCATAATGAAATGAATGAATGAAAGTTTGTGTGAATGATCCGATCTGGTCATTTGTCTGCCCTGTGATGTTTGTGTTACATAGACAGTGATGCATAATTTTTACTATATTTCTGATAATTACACACTTAATAGAATTGTATAATTATATCCATCCATCCTCTAAACCAGCTTTTTCCTTTTCAGGGTTGCAGGGAGCTGGTGCCTATTTCCAGCATTCCTTGGGCGAGAGGTGGGGGACACCTTATATGGCTTTAGAATTACAGTGGGGCAAAAAAGTATTTAGTCAGCCACCAATTGTGTAAGTTCTCCCACTTAAAAAGATCAGAGAGGCCTGTAATTTTCATCATAGGTATACCTCAACTATGAGAGACAAAATGAGGAAAAAAAATCCAGAAAAACCCATTGTCTGATTTTTAAAGAATTTATTTGCAAATTATGGTGGAAAATAAGTATTTGGTCAATAACAAAAGTTAATCTCAATACTTTGTTATATAGCCTTTGTTGGCAATGACAGAGGTCAAACGTTTTCTGTAAGTCTTCACAAGGTTTTCACACACTGTTGCTGGTATTTTGGCCCATTCCTCCATGCAGATCTCCTCTAGAGCAGTGATGTTTTGGGGCTGACGCTGGGCAACACAGACTTTTAACTCCCTCCAGAGATTTTCTATGGGGTTGAGATATGGAGACTGGCTAGGCCACTCCAGGACCTTGAAAGGCTTCTTACGAAGCCACTCC
>SSNP01000142.1:4749-47700 GCA_006937955.1 Pachypanchax playfairii
TGTCATGATGTCATGGTGTCATGACGCCCTGATGTCATGGTGTCATGATGCCCTGATGTCATGGCGTCATGACGTCATGATGTCATGATGTCATGGTGTCATGATGTCATGATGTCATGGTGTCATGGTGTCATGATGTCATGGTGTCATGATGTCATGATGTCATGATGTCATGACGTCATGATGTCATGATGTCATGGTGTCATGGTGTCATGGTGTCATGGTGTCATGATGCCATGATGTCATGATGTCATGGTGTCATGGTGTCATGACGTCATGGTGTCATGATGTCATGGTGTCATGATGTCATGATGTCATGGTGTCATGATGCCCTGATGTCATGGTGTCATGATGTCATGATGTCATGATGTCATGATGCCCTGATGTCATGATGTCATGATGCCCTGATGTCATGATGTCATGGTGTCATGATGTCTCGGTGTCATGATGTCATGATGTCATGGTGTCATGATGTCATGGTGTCATGATGTCATGATGTCATGGTGTCATGATGTCCTGATGTCATGATGTCATGGTGTCATGATGCCCTGATGTCATGATGTCATGGTGTCATGATGTCATGGTGTCATGATGTCATGATGTCATGATGTCATGTTGTCATGGTGTCATGGTGTCATGATGTCATGATGTCATGGTGTCATGATGCCCTGATGTCATGGTGTCATGACGCCCTGATGTCATGGTGTCATGACGTCATGGTGTCATGATGTCATGGTGTCATGATGTCATGATGTCATGGTGTCATGATGTCATGATGTCATGGTGTCATGATGTCATGTCATGATGCCCTGATGTCATGATGTCATGGTGTCATGACATCGTGGTGTCATGATGTCATGATGTCATGGTGTCATGATGTCTCGGTGTCATGATGTCATGATGTCATGATGTCATGGTGTCATGATGTCATGGCGTCATGATGTCATGGTGTCATGATGCCCTGATGTCATGATGTCATGGTGTCATGATGTCATGATGTCATGGTGTCATGATGCCCTGATGTCATGATGCCCTGATGTCATGGTGTCATGATGTCATGGTGTCATTATGTCATGGTGTCATGATGCCCTGATGTCATGACGCCCTGATGTCATGATGTCATGGTGTCATGACGCCCTGATGTCATGATGTCATGGTGTCATGACGCCCTGATGTCATGGTGTCATGGTGTCATGATGTCATGACGCCCTGATGTCATGGTGTCATGATGTCATGATGCCCTGATGTCATGATGTCATGATGCCGTGATGTCATGATGTCATGGTGTCATGATGTCTCGGTGTCATGATGTCATGATGTCATGGTGTCATGATGTCATGGTGTCATGATGCCCTGATGTCATGACGCCCTGATGTCATGATGTCATGGTGTCATGACGCCCTTATGTCATGGTGTCATGATGTCATGGTGTCATGGTGTCATGATGTCATGACGTCATGATGTCATGATGTCATGGTGTCATGATGCCCTGATGTCATGGTGTCATGATGTCATGATGTCATGGTGTCATGATGTCATGGTGTCATGGTGTCATGGTGTCATGACGTCATGGTGTCATGATGTCATGGTGTCATGATGTCATGATGTCATGGTGTCATGATGCCCTGATGTCATGGTGTCATGATGTCATGATGTCATGACGCCCTGATGTCATGATGTCATGGTGTCATGATGTCATGGTGTCATGATGTCATGGTGTCATTATGCCCTGATGTCATGACGCCCTGATGTCATGATGTCATGGTGTCATGACGCCCTGATGTCATGGTGTCATGATGACATGATGTCATGATGTCATGATGCAATGATGTCATGATGTCATGGTGTCATGATGTCATGACGTCATGGTGTCATGATGTCATGATGTCATGATGTCATGTTGTCATGGTGTCATGGTGTCATGACGCCCTTATGTCATGGTGTCATGATGTCATGGTGTCATGATGCCATGATGTCATGATGCCCTGATGTCATGATGTCATGATGTCATGGTGTCATGATGCCCTGATGTCATGACGCCCTGATGTCATGATGTCATGGTGTCATGACGCCCTGATGTCATGATGTCATGGTGTCATGACGCCATGATGTCATAATGCCCTGATGTCATGATGTCATGACGCCCTGATGTCATGATGTCATGGTGTCATGACGTCATGGTGTCATGGTGTCATGGTGTCATGATGCCCTGATGTCATGATGTCATGGTGTCATGGTGTCATGATGTCATGATGTCATGGTGTCATGATGCCCTGATGTCATGATGTCATGGTGTCATGATGCCCTGATGTCATGGTGTCATGATGTCATGATGTCATGGTGTCATTATGTCATGGTGTCATGATGCCCTGATGTCATGACGCCCTGATGTCATGATGTCATGATGTCATGGTGTCATGATGTCATGGTGTCATGATGTCATGGTGTCATAATGCCTTGATGTCATGGTGTCATGGTGTCATGATGCCCTGATGTCATGGTGTCATTATGTCATGGTGTCATGATGCCCTGATGTCATGACGCCCTGATGTCATGATGTCATGGTGTCATGGTGTCATGATGTCATGGTGTCATGATGTCATGGTGTCATGATGTCATGGTGTCATGGTGTCATGATGCCATGGTGTCATGATGCCCTGATGTCATGATGCCCTGATGTCATGGTGTCATGATGTCATGGTGTCATGATGTCATGGTGTCATGATGCCCTGATGTCATGATGTCATGGTGTCATGATGTCATGGTGTCATGATGTCATGATGTCATGATGTCATGATGTCATGATGTCATGATGTCATGATGTCATGGTGTCATGATGCCCTGATGTCATGATGTCATGGTGTCATGATGTCATTATGTCATGGTGTCATGATGCCCTGATGTCATGATGCCCTGATGTCATGGTGTCATGATGTCATGGTGTCATTATGTCATGGTGTCATGATGCCCTGATGTCATGATGTCATGGTGTCATGATGTCATGGTGTCATTATGTCATGGTGTCATGATGCCCTGATGTCATGATGTCATGACGCCCTGATGTCATGATGTCATGGTGTCATGATGTCATGGTGTCATTATGTCATGGTGTCATGATGTCATGATGTCATGATGTCTTGATGTCATGATGTCATGGTGTCATGACGCCCTGATGTCATGGTGTCATGACGTCATGGTGTCATGATGTCATGGTGTCATGGTGTCATGATGCCATGATGTCATGATGCCCTGATGTCATGATGTCATGGTGTCATGGTGTCATGATGTCATGGTGTCATGATGTCATGGTGTCATAATGCCCTGATGTCATGGTGTCATGACGCCCTGATGTCATGATGTCATGGTGTCGTGATGTCATGGTGTCATGATGCCCTGATGTCATGATGCCCTGATGTCATGGTGTCATGATGTCATGGTGTCATTATGTCATGGTGTCATGATGCCCTGATGTCATGATGTCATGACGCCCTGATGTCATGATGTCATGGTGTCATGATGCCCTGATGTCATGGTGTCATGATGTCATGATGTCATGATGTCATGATGCCCTGATGTCATGATGTCATGGTGTCATGATGTCATGATGTCATGGTGTCATTATGTCATGGTGTCATGATGTCATGATGTCATGATGCCCTGATGTCATGATGTCATGACGCCCTGATGTCATGATGTCATGGTGTCATGATGTCATGGTGTCATGATGTCATGGTGTCATGATGCCCTGATGTCATGATGTCATGACGTCCTGATGCCATGATGTCATGGTGTCATGGTGTCATGATGTCATGGTGTCATGATGCCATGATGTCATGATGCCATGATGTCATGGTGTCATGATGTCATGGTGTCATTATGTCATGGTGTCATGATGCCCTGATGTCATGATGTCATGGTGTCATGGTGTCATGATGTCATGGTGTCATGATGTCATGGTGTCATGATGTCATGGTGTCATGATGCCCTGATGTCATGGTGTCATGATGCCCTGATGTCATGATGTCATGGTGTCATGATGTCATGATGTCATTATGTCATGGTGTCATGATGCCCTGATGTCATGATGTCATGACGCCCTGATGTCATGATGTCATGGTGTCATGATGTCATGGTGTCATGATGCCCTGATGTCATGATGTCATGATGTCATGATGCCATGATGTCATGATGTCATGGTGTCATGATGCCCTGATGTCATGATGTCATGGTGTCATGATGTCATGGTGTCATGATGTCATGACGTCATGGTGTCATGATGTCATGGTGTCATGATGCCCTGATGTCATGATGTCATGGTGTCATGATGTCATGGTGTCATGATGTCATGGTGTCATTATGCCCTGATGTCATGATGCATGACGCCCTGATGTCATGGTGTCATGATGTCATGGTGTCATGATGCCCTGATGTCATGATGTCCTGATGTCATGATGTCATGATGTCATGGTGTCATAATGCCCTGATGTCATGGTGTCATGGTGTCATGATGCCCTGATGTCATGGTGTCATTATGTCATGGTGTCATGATGCCCTGATGTCATGATGTCATGAGGTCATGATGTCATGGTGTCATGATGTCATGGTGTCATGATGTCATGATGTCATGATGCCCTGGTGTCATGATGTCATGGTGTCATGATGTCATGGTGTCATGATGTCATGGTGTCATAATGCCCTGATGTCATGACGCCCTGATGTCATGATGTCATGATGTCATGGTGTCATGATGTCATGGTGTCATGATGTCATGGTGTCATGATGTCATGATGTCATGATGTCATGATGTCATGATGCCCTGATGTCATGATGCCCTGATGTCATGGTGTCATGATGTCATGGTGTCATGATGTCATGATGTCATGGTGTCATGATGCCCTGATGTCATGATGTCATGATGTCATGGTGTCATGTTGTCATGGTGTCATGATGTCATGATGTCATGATGTCATGGTGTCATAATGCCCTGATGTCATGGTGTCATGACGCCCTGATGTCATGATGTCATGGTGTCGTGATGTCATGGTGTCATGATGTCATGGTGTCATGATGCCCTGATGTCATGATGTCATGGTGTCATGGTGTCATGATGTCATGGTGTCATGATGTTATGGTGTCATGATGTCATGATGTCATGGTGTCATGATGTCATGGTGTCATGATGCCATGATGTCATGATGTCATGGTGTCATGGTGTCATGATGTCATGATGTCATGATGTCATGATGTCATGGTGTCATAATGCCCTGATGTCATGGTGTCATGACGCCCTGATGTCATGATGTCATGGTGTCATGGTGTCATGATGTCATGTGTCATGATGTCATGTGTCATGATGTCATGATGTCATGGTGTCATGATGCCATGGTGTCATGATGTCATGATGTCATGATGTCATGATGTCATGATGTCATGGTGTCATGATGCCCTGATGTCATGGTGTCATGATGCCCTGATGTCATGGCGTCATGGTGTCATGACGTCATGGTGTCATGGTGTCATGACGTCATGATGTCATGGTGTCATGATGTCATGGTGTCATGATGTCATGGTGTCATGATGTCATGGTGTCATGGTGTCATGATGTCATGGTGTCATGACGTCATGGTGTCATGACGTCATGATGTCATGGTGTCATGGTGTCATGATGTCATGGTGTCATGATGTCATGATGCCTTGATGCCTTGATGTCATGATGTCATGATGTCATGGTGTCATGATGTCATGGTGTCATGAAGTCATGGTGTCATGATGTCATGGTGTCATGATGTCATGGTGTCATGATGTCATGATGTCATGGTGTCATGATGTCATGGTGTCATGATGTCATGGTGTCATGATGTCATGGTGTCATGACGTCATGGTGTCATGACGTCATGGTGTCATGATGTCATGGTGTCATGATGTCATGATGTCATGGTGTCATGATGTCATGGTGTCATGATGTCATGATGCCTTGATGCCTTGATGTCATGATGTCATGATGTCATGGGACACAGTCGGGCTGTAAGTCTGAAGCTGCATCTCCCTCAGCCTGCTGATGGTTAACACATGAACGCAACGTGAGCCCTTCACTATCCATCTGTAAATGTGAGTGTCACCGCTCTGCTGAGGACTGGAGGTAAAAGACACGAGATGCTTCTGCTTCTAATTACACATCACAATAAGATGCTGTTCATTCAATCAATGAGAGGAAGGAGGAACGAAACGGGACGAACAGATGGAAGAAAAAAGCTTCTGTTTGTCCAGAAATACAACGTGGGAACATTCCAACCAGTTTCACTTCATTCTGCACCAACAGTAGTTTAATATCGGATGATTTCTGACAGCAGGGTGCAGCTTTTCTGAGTTCAGGCTGGAACAAAAACTGAATCCATTTATATTAATCATTTATCAGCTGTTTTATAGGCTCAAAGTCGACTCTCAGCTTTTACTTTGCTAGTCTGGAATTTCACTTAAGACTAAAATAAAAAACACAAAAAGATTTCAGGGTTTCATTCTGTGTTTTTAACACAGTTAAAATGTTTTAGTTAAAATTTTATTCGGTGCATCATGGGGGCAGTGAACCGACATCAAGCACTCGTCCATGTTTAACTCAACCGTCAAGAGAAGTTTGTTTAAACTGAGAACATGAGAGCAAACAGCTCAGAGTCAGAGTCTCTGGTTTCCATCAGCTGATCGTTAAAGATCTCGCGCACACACACACACACACACACACACACACACACACACACACACACACACACACACACACACACACACACACACACACACACACACACACACACACACACACACAGACGCACACACACACACACACAAACACACACACACACACACACACACACACACACACACACACACACACACACACACACACACACACACACACACACACACACACACACACACACACGCATTGCAAACACCCACACGCATGCAAACACACACACATGCAAACACACACACACACACACAGCAAACACACACACATGCACACACACACACACACACGCATGCAAACACACACACACACACACACACACACATACACACAGGCACGTGCACACACACGGTGAAGAGTTTTCCTCCAATGAAACAGCAGACAGGATCAGACCTTTGGTAACGCACCATTAATGGAGCCTCTAATGAGGTAACTCCTGAAAATCCAAATAAGCTTAAACACTCAAAGAAAGAACATATTTATTAAAAACTTATTTCAAACTTGTTCTTTACTTAAAGTAATAAAAATATTCTTTTGTGTCGACTGAAACAATTTGAGTCACAAACTAGATCTTTGCAGCTAACTGCAGGTGAAACACCTGCTGCTGAACAAACACTCACTGATTGTGTTTATAGAAATAAATCAGTTATTTTAAACAACGGTACGGTAACTAACGGTAGCTAGCTAACAGATTCAACCAGGCACAAAAAAAGATTTGTTATTGTTTTTATTTATAATCTGCTTCACATTATTAAATGTAGTTATATAAGATACAACATGTAAGTCATTAATTAAATATATTTTATATCAATAATATAATCAACCACCTTACAAAGAAATAACAACCACATGATCTGAGTGTTCTGGTTTGTTCCAGCCTGGGTTCTCAGTTCCTGTTCTCTGACATCACAGTGACTTTATACTTCAGCTGTAAAATCCTAATAAAAATAACTCCTTAAAGCATAAACACACAAATAAAAGAAAGTTTAGAGTGTGAGATCAAAGCCGAAGACAGAAAGACTCCACGTGTTTTTGCATCCTGTTAGAATCCCGTTTCTCGCTTCAACATCCTCAGAGTCTCCTGACTCTTTATTCCATGTTCACGACGACTCATCAGGTTCTAGAACAAACAGTCTGTTTGTCATCCTGAACCAGAACCTGAACTGGTGTCGGTCTAAAACTTCTCAGACCATCAGAGTCAACGTGGAACGGGATCAGCAAAGACATGCAGTCAGAGGAGACAGGTGAGCGTCACCTGTCATCATGAAATATATAAATAATGATAACATACATTTGACTGGCAGGATAAATATTTGTCCACTGAACTGTTGTAAATGTTTTTTCTGTACGAGTCATTTTTAAATGTAGTATTAGTTTTAGTTCGGTTTCGATCGTGTTTGTTAGTTTTTATCACATTTATTCAACTTAATCCTGTTTTTATTTAGTTTAGTTTTAGTTGACTATAAGTCGAACATTTTAGTTTTTATTTTAATCCAAGAAATTTGTCTAGTTTTATTCAGGACAATCATTTTATCCTTTTACTGTTTATGTCAGCAGATAATATCAAACATTTCCACCTGATCTAAAGTTATTTCACACATTTTCTCACATCTTTTTCATGAAACACACAACCATCATATATCTTATTCAGAAATAATTTTAACATCACAAAACTCACAACAAATTAGATTCAACATCTTTGACAGAATTTTCAGATATTTTTTACATTTAATTAAAGCAGCAATCTGGAGGTAAAGTGTTGCACCTTTAAGTCCCGCCCCTCTGTTTCCGTATACCATAACCAGCGTCTGCTCTCATACGTGTGCACGATGGACACTTGATGGGTAAGTTACATTTATACAAGATACAGCATATGTTTATTTATTTTAATTGTTTTGGTTTCACGTGTCTTTGCAGTGTAAATGCCGGCAGGCCGTGGTTCTTCTGGATACGTGCACGCACATGCTTGGTTGATTGACGGGTGTACTATGCGGATGGCTAATGCTATTGGCTAATGCTGGATGATGCTCAGTGAAAATTAAGGGGGGGGTTGAAAAAGAAAAATATGATGTTTTTCCTTCATTATATTACAGAACCTGGTCAGAACCGGGTCAGAACCGGGTCAGACATCATACAGAACTCTTGAAAAGGGGAAAAGTTTGGATTGCAGCTTTAGCTTTCAGTCCTTCAGTTCATCCTCATGAACCTAAAACACTAAATGAAAACCAGACAAAGACCTGTAAATACACACAAACCACCAGGAAGCCATTCATTCAGTCAACACTACTGTGACCTTTGACCTCTTTATTTATGAATGCTGCAGTGACACTGGATCCAAACAAAGGTTGTGACTCGCTGGATTTAGACTCTGAGCTCTATCTTTATCCTCAGCAGAGCTCAGAAATCAGACTTAATGCTGATTGGATACATCAACGGAGCAAGACGGTGCTGGACTTCATCGAGCTGAGGGAGGCTGAATGACAGCAGGGTGACAGATAAGACACGCGGAGAAACCAAATCAGAGGGAGTAAAGCAACAGTTAACCCGTCCACCATAAATCAGGATCTACTTTGGAGTGATTCCATGAGATCACTCTGCAGAAATGTTCTTTAACTGCCTGTGGGGAACCTCAGGGCTCCGACTACTCTCACAGGATGATGTAAGGTTCTGAAATCACTGTATTTTTAAAGATTCATTTCTACTACTAGTGAAAGTCTCTCATTTATTCCAGTTAAATGAGTTTCATTAAAACATGTCAGTATGGATACAGAGCAGGAGCAAAGTGAACGAGGAAGTTTAAACCTTCACTTCCATCAGTCAGATTGACAAATGTGAGATCTCTTTGCTAACAAACATGGATGAACCTGAAACTCTGTTGAAATGCAGCATCATGTGTTTCACTGAGACACGGCTAAAGGGACATATCCTGGACTCCAGTGTGTCTCTGGCTTTCAAACAATACGGACAGACAGAGATTTGAAGAGGAGTTTGTCAGCTGATCACATCTGCAGTCACCTGTTGGGGGCGGAGCATCAGAACAGGTGACATGAAGAGGTTGAACAGATTGATAAGGAGGACTGATTCTGTCCTGGAGACTGAACTGGAGTCTCTTGAGTTGATTGTCCAAAAGAGGATGAAGAACATGATGGAGAACCCTCATCATCCTCTTCAGAACACAGTAACTCAACAACAGAGTGTCTCAGTCAGAAGATTCTTCATAATCTGCTGCAGCACAGACCGTTACAGGAGATCCTTCCTGTCCACACCTAGAACCCTCTACAGGAGATCCTTCCTGTCCACAGCTAGAACCCTCTACAGGAGATCCTTCCTGTCCACAGCTAGAACCCTCTACAGGAGATCCTTCCCATCCACAGCTAGAACCCTCTACAGGAGATCCTTCCTGTCTACAGCTAGAACCCTCTACAGGAGATCCTTCCTGTCTACAGCTAGAACCCTCTACAGGAGATCCTTCCTGTCCACAGCTAGAACCCTCTACAGGAGAACCTTCCTGTCCACAGCTAGAACCCTCTACAGGAGATCCTTCCTGTCCAAAGCTAGAACCCTCTACAGGAGATCCTTCCCGTCCACAGCTAGAACCCTCTACAGGAGATCCTTCCTGTCTACAGCTAGAACCCTCTACAGGAGATCCTTCCTGTCTACAGCTAGAACCCTCTACAGGAGATCCTTCCTGTCCACAGCTAGAACCCTCTACAGGAGATCCTTCCCGTCCACAGCTAGAACCCTCTACAGGAGATCCTTCCTGTCCACAGCTAGAACCTTCTACAGGAGAACCTTCCTGTCTACAGCTAGAACCCTCTACAGGAGATCCTTCCTGTCTACAGCTAGAACCCTCTACAGGAGATCCTTCCTGTCTACAGCTAGAACCCTCTACAGGAGATCCTTCCTGTCTACAGCTAGAACCCTCTACAGGAGATCCTTCCTGTCTACAGGAGATCCTTCCCGTCTACAGCTAGAACCCTCTACAGGAGATCCTTCCCATCCACAGCTAGAACCCTCTACAGGAGATCCTTCCTGTCTACAGCTAGAACCCTCTACAGGAGAACCTTCCTGTCTACAGCTAGAACCCTCTACAGGAGATCCTTCCTGTCTACAGCTAGAACCCTCTACAGGAGATCCTTCCCATCCACAGCTAGAACCCTCTACAGGAGAACCTTCCTGTCTACAGCTAGAACCCTCTACAGGAGAACCTTCCTGTCTACAGCTAGAACCTTCTACAGGAGAACCTTCCTGTCTACAGCTAGAACCCTCTACAGGAGATCCTTCCTGTCCACAGCTAGAACTCTCTACAGGAGATCCTTCCTGTCTACAGCTAGAACCCTCTACAGGAGAACCTTCCTGTCCACAGCTAGAACCCTCTACAGGAGATCCTTCCTGTCCAAAGCTAGAACCCTCTACAGGAGATCCTTCCCGTCCACAGCTAGAACCCTCTACAGGAGATCCTTCCTGTCTACAGCTAGAACCCTCTACAGGAGATCCTTCCTGTCTACAGCTAGAACCCTCTACAGGAGAACCTTCCTGTCTACAGTTAGACCCCTCTACAGGAGATCCTTCCTGTCCAAAGCTAGAACCCTCTACAGGAGATCCTTCCCATCCACAGCTAGAACCCTCTACAGGAGAACCTTCCTGTCTACAGCTAGAACCCTCTACAGGAGATCCTTCCTGTCTACAGCTAGAACCCTCTACAGGAGAACCTTCCTGTCTACAGCTAGAACCCTCTACAGGAGATCCTTCCTGTCCACAGCTAGAACCCTCTACAGGAGATCCTTCCCGTCTACAGCTAGAACCCTCTACAGGAGATCCTTCCTGTCCACAGCTAGAACTCTCTACAGGAGATCCTTCCTGTCTACAGCTAGAACCCTCTACAGGACATCCTTCCTGTCCACAGCTAGAACTCTCTACAGGAGATCCTTCCTGTCTACAGCTAGAACCCTCTACAGGAGAACCTTCCTGTCTACAGCTAGAACCCTCTACAGGAGATCCTTCCTGTCCACAGCTAGAACCCTCTACAGGAGATCCTTCCTGTCTACAGCTAGAACCCTCTACAGGAGATCCTTCCCATCCACAGCTAGAACCCTCTACAGGAGATCCTTCCTGTCTACAGCTAGAACCCTCTACAGGAGAACCTTCCTGTCTACAGCTAGAACCCTCTACAGGAGATCCTTCCTGTCTACAGCTAGAACCCTCTACAGGAGATCCTTCCCATCCACAGCTAGAACCCTCTACAGGAGATCCTTCCTGTCTACAGCTAGAACCCTCTACAGGAGAACCTTCCTGTCTACAGCTAGAACCCGCTACAGGAGATCCTTCCTGTCTCCAGCTAGAACCCTCTACAGGAGATCCTTCCCGTCCACAGCTAGAACCCTCTACAGGAGATCCTTCCTGTCTACAGCTAGAACCCTCTACAGGAGAACCTTCCTGTCTACAGCTAGAACCCTCTACAGGAGATCCTTCCCGTCTACAGCTAGAACCCTCTACAGGAGATCCTTCCTGTCTACAGCTAGAACTCTCTACAGGAGATCCTTCCTGTCTACAGCTAGAACCCTCTACAGGAGAACCTTCCTGTCTACAGCTAGAACCCTCTACAGGAGATCCTTCCTGTCTACAGCTAGAACCCTCTACAGGAGATCCTTCCTGTCCACAGCTAGAACCCTCTACAGGAGATCCTTCCTGTCCACAGCTAGAACTCTCTACAGGAGATCCTTCCTGTCTACAGCTAGAACTCTCTACAGGAGATCCTTCCTGTCTACAGCTAGAACCCTCTACAGGAGAACCTTCCTGTCTACAGCTAGAACCCTCTACAGGAGATCCTTCCTGTCCACAGCTAGAACCCTCTACAGGAGATCCTTCCTGTCCACACCTAGAACCCTCTACAGGAGATCCTTCCTGTCCACAGCTAGAACCCTC
Organism: Pachypanchax playfairii; assembly: GCA_006937955.1. Lineage (NCBI taxonomy): Eukaryota > Metazoa > Chordata > Actinopteri > Cyprinodontiformes > Aplocheilidae > Pachypanchax > Pachypanchax playfairii. The sequence goes on from SSNP01000142.1 coordinate 17,417, forward strand.
TACAGGAGAACCTTCCTGTCCACAGCTAGAACCCTCTACAGGAGATCCTTCCTGTCCAAAGCTAGAACCCTCTACAGGAGATCCTTCCCGTCCACAGCTAGAACCCTCTACAGGAGATCCTTCCTGTCTACAGCTAGAACCCTCTACAGCAGGGGTATCAAACTCCAGGCCTCGAGGGCCACTATCCTGCATGTTTTAGATGTTTCCCTGTTCCAACACACCTGATTCAAATCCTCTGTATTTCAACAAGTCCTGCAGAAGCCTGTTAACAACTTGTTCATTTGAATCAGGTGTGTTGGAACAGGGAAACATCTAAAACATGCAGGATAGTGGCCCTCGAGGCCTGGTGTTTGATACCCCTGCTGTACAGGCTCCCTGAAGAACACTTAATTTCCTTTCGGGAATTAATAAAAGATTGATTGATTGATTGATTGATTGATTGATTGATTGATTGATTGATTGATTGATTGATTGATTGATTGATTGATTGATTGATTGATTGATTGATTGATTGATTGATTGATATCTTCAGCTAAACAGAAGAAATGCAGCTCGTTCACCTGGACTGTGTTCTCAGCAGAACCACAAAGGAAACTTACTGTTCTAGCTCAGTGAGTGATTCACATCATATGACTTTTAAATGTTCTCTGTAACTTCATTCACATTAAAAATAATCTAATGTTTTCAAATAACTGCAAGAAAACAAAACCCCTGAACAACACGTCTTCTCTACGTCCATCTATCTAAACATGTCCAGGTGTGAACAGGGAGGAGTCCACACCTCTCTCCCTTCACCTGTATCATGTTGGTTTCTCAAGCCACATACTAGACATATGAATCATGTGAATCTTCCATCTAGTGGTAGTGAGTAAAAAACATGTGATTTATAGTGTAAAGGTTCTTTGTAATTATGTGAACTCAGAGAGTTTAATGAACTCCAACGATAACACATGCTGGACTGAGGCGGCTAACACACCAAGCTGTTGCTGTATCCTGGTGCTGGTTTCAGTCTTTTCACAGCTTGGCTGCAGGTAGTTGTTACAAAACCAAATGGATGTTTGTGATGCAGTCTAACAAATATTTTAGCTCATAACATTCAGTGGACCTAAATGAGCAGTTCAACAGCATATCACTAGCATAAAACGGATAAAAACACACCAGGAAATGGTCTAAAGATCTGACCAAGAGTGGAAATAAGTAATATAAACCAAAGTGTTCTGAGGACTGAACCTTGAGGTACACCACATGATAATATCTCACTGTTTAATGGTGCGTTCACACCGCCCAGCGCGTCCAGGCCGCAGGGCAGCTACATTACATGTAAAGTCTATGTTACTAAGCAGCAGGTGTGCGTCAAGCTGCGCCGAGCTGCCACGCAGCTCGATGCGCGCGTCGGTGCAGCGCGCGGCCACGCAGCTGCTACTCGGACGGTCCGTCAAGGCGTCGAGGCAGCTGCTGCTTGAAGTTGGGAAATTGAACTTTGGGGCAGCAGACGCGCGGCAGCAACCAATCAGCGACTCTTTTCACTGATCACGTCATCGACGGCTAGATCTGACAGTCATTCCAATTCATTTCAAAATGGAGGAGAAACTAATTATCACTGTTTGTAACCACCGTGAACTGTATGACCCGTCTTCGTCTTTTAATAAGGACAGGAAGAGACCAGACCTTATCTGGAGGAAGATATCGGAGGATACTGGAGTTCCAGGTAAACAGTTTCATATTTTATTTCTATGAAACTCAGATCGTCTCAATGGGGTGTATCTACAACCTCCGCAAATGCGCCCGACGACGACATTGTATATCTTTATTTATTAAATAAATCCACATGATTCGTCATGTTGTAAATAACTATAACAGCAGCGTTTTGCTGCCTGGACGCGCTGGGCGGTGTGAACGCACCATAACGCACACAATGCAGGTTCTATCAGCCAAACCAGATATACCTGTTCTGAAGCCTGTTTATCAGGATACTGTGATCATCAGTCTGATGAAAAAACAAATAAACCATGATGTCACCATATGGTTCTGTAGTTACAACTCTTTAAATAAGCAAATAAAATAAAAATATCAAAAACCCACTAAAGCAGTTAGTGATGAATTTTACTGAACTAATTATCAGTTCTATGAGTCTCAGTAAACAGAGCGAGTTCCTCAGAGAACACGGTTTCTGTTTATCATCAGATAGATCTAAACTTAACCTGATCAGCGAGCTAACAGCTAGTTCGGTGCTTCTATTGGTTCCGGTCCAAACCACTGTTAGAAATCAGATAAAGTCAGAAAATGATTAAAGATGAATATTTTAGAAAAGGTTGAGTCTCTATGAAACCTTTGAAGATCTGCACTGATCTGAGGATCCTCATTAATCACCATGTAACTTGCCAAATAAAACACTTCCTAAAGTGTCTCTTTTCACAGCATAAAAACGGTTTCCTTCTCTACACACTCCAGAAATACAGTAAGACTGGAGGTTTAAAATAGGACTGCAGCTGAAGATCGACTGTCAGCTGCTCCGAGGAAACACCAGCAGCGCTCCGGGACGACGTGCTGATAGCAGAACACGAGTATCTCAAACCCATTCTGTCATAAACACTGAAGTTTACACTCATTTATGTTTTACTGGAATCAAAGTGTAAACGGAACGAAGCCCCGACTGCTTCATGTAGACGAACCTGAAACCTGAAAACTGCAGGAGGTTGGACTCCACCCTGAACACACAAACACAGTCCCTGTTGGTTCATAAAGACTTTCTGTGGCTCAGCAGCTGCAGCACACATGCACGCACACACACATGCACCCCCTACACACACATGCACGCACACACACACACATGCACCCCCTACACACACACATGCACCCCCTACACACACACATGCACCCCCTACACACACACGCACGCACACACACACACATGCACCCCCTACACACACACATGCACCCCCTACACACACACATGCACGCACACACACATGCACCCCCTACACACACACATGCACGCACACACACATGCACCCCCTACACACACACGCACGCACACACACACATGCACGCGCACACACATGCACCCCCTACACACACATGCACGCGCACACACATGCACCCCCTACACACACATGCACGCACACACACACATGCACCCCCTACACACACACACATGCACTCACACACACATGCACCCCCTACACACACATGTACTCACACACACACATGCACGCACACACACATGCACCCCCTACACACACATGTACTCACACACACACATGCACGCACACACACATGCACCCCCTACACACACATGCACGCACACACACACATGCACCCCCTACACACACACGCACGCACACACACAAATGCACGCACTCACACATGCACCCCCTACACACACACGCACGCACACACACACATGCACGCGCACACCCATGCACCCCCTACACACACACATGCACGCACACACACATGCACCCCCTACACACACACATGCACGCACACACACATGCACCCCCTACACACACATGTACTCACACACACACATGCACGCACACACACATGCACCCCCTACACACACATGCACGCACACACACACACATGCACCCTCTACACACACACATGCACCCCCTACACACACACATGCACCCCCTACACACACACGCACGCACACACACAAATCACGCACTCACACATGCACCCCCTACACACACACGCACGCACACACACACATCCACCCCCCCCACACACACACATGCACTCACACACACATGCACCCCCTACACACACACGCACGCACACACACAAATGCACGCACTCACACATGCACCCCCTACACACACACATGCACCCCCTACACACACACATGCACCCCCTACACACACACGCACGCACACACACACACATGCACCCCCTACACACACACATGCACCCCTACACACACACATGCACGCACACACACACACATGCACCCCCTACACACACACATGCACGCACACACACATGCACCCCCTACACACACACGCACGCACACACACACATGCACGCGCACACACATGCACCCCCTACACACACATGCACGCGCACACACATGCACCCCCTACACACACACATGCACGCACACACACATCCACCCCCTACACACACACGCACGCACACACACAAATGCACGCACTCACACATGCACCCCCTACACACACACGCACGCACACACACACATGCACGCGCACACACATGCACCCCCTACACACACATGCACGCGCACACACATGCACCCCCTACACACACACATGCACGCACACACACATGCACCCCCTACACACACACATGCACGCACACACACATGCACCCCCTACACACACATGTACTCACACACACACATGCACGCACACACACATGCACCCCCTACACACACATGTACTCACACACACACATGCACCCCCTACACACACACATGCACCCCCTACACACACACATGCACGTACACACACACACATGCACCCCCTACACACACACATGCACCCCTACACACACATGCACGCGCACACACATGCACCCCCTACACACACACATGCACGCACACACACATGCACCCCCTACACACACACATGCACGCACACACACATGCACCCCCTACACACACATGTACTCACACACACACATGCACGCACACACACATGCACCCCCTACACACACACGCACGCACACACACACATGCACCCTCTACACACACACATGCACCCCCTACACACACACATGCACCCCCTACACACACACGCACGCACACACACAAATGCACGCACTCACACATGCACCCCCTACACACACACGCACGCACACACACACATGCACGCGCACACACATGCACCCCCTACACACACACATGCACCCCTACACACACACATGCACGCACACACACACACATGCACCCTCTACACACACACATGCACCCCCTACACACACACATGCACCCCCTACACACACACGCACGCACACACACAAATGCACGCACTCACACATGCACCCCCTACACACACACGCACGCACACACACACATGCACGCGCACACACATGCACCCCCTACACACACATGCACGCGCACACACATGCACCCCCTACACACACACATGCACGCACACACACATGCACCCCCTACACACACACATGCACGTACACACACACACATGCACCCCCTACACACACACATGCACCCCTACACACACACATGCACGCACACACACACACATGCACCCTCTACACACACACATGCACCCCCTACACACACACATGCACCCCCTACACACACACGCACGCACACACACAAATGCACGCACTCACACATGCACCCCCTACACACACACGCACCCACACACACACATGCACCCCCTACACACACACATGCACCCCCTACACACACACATGCACCCCCTACACACACACGCACGCACACACACACACATGCACCCCCTACACACACACATGCACCCCTACACACACACATGCACGCACACACACACACATGCACCCCCTACACACACACATGCACCCCCTACACACACACATGCACCCCCTACACACACACGCACGCACACACACACACATGCACCCCCTACACACACACATGCACCCCCTACACACACACATGCACGTACACACACACACATGCACCCCCTACACACACACATGCACCCCTACACACACACATGCACCCCCTACACACACACGCACGCACACACACAAATGCACGCACTCACACATGCACCCCCTACACACACACATGCACGCACACACACATGCACCCCCTACACACACATGTACTCACACACACACATGCACGCACACACACATGCACCCCCTACACACACATGCACGCACACACACACATGCACCCCCTACACACACACACATGCACCCCCTACACACACACATGCACCCCTACACACACACATGCACGCACACACACACACATGCACCCTCTACACACACACATGCACCCCCTACACACACACATGCACCCCCTACACACACACGCACGCACACACACATGCACCCCCTACACACACATGTACTCACACACACACATGCACGCACACACACATGCACCCCCTACACCACATGCACGCACACACACACACATGCACCCTCTACACACACACATGCACCCCCTACACACACACATGCACCCCCTACACACACACGCACGCACACACACAAATGCACGCACTCACACATGCACCCCCTACACACACACGCACGCACACACACACATGCACGCGCACACACATGCACCCCCTACACACACATGCACGCGCACACACATGCACCCCCTACACACACACATGCACGCACACACACATGCACCCCCTACACACACACATGCACCATACACACACACATGCACACACACACACACATGCACCCTCTACACACACACATGCACCCCCTACACACACACATGCACCCCCTACACACACACGCACGCACACACACAAATGCACGCACTCACACATGCACCCCCTACACACACACGCACGCACACACACATGCACCTACACACACACATGCACCCCCTACACACACACATGCACGTACACACACACACATGCACCCCCTACACACACACATGCACCCCCTACACACACACGCACGCACACACACAAATGCACGCGCACACACATGCACCCCCTACACACACATGCACGCACACACACATGCACCCCCTACACACACACATGCACGCACACACACATGCACCCCCTACACACACATGTACTCACACACACACATGCACGCACACACACACGCACCCCCCACACACACATGCACGCACACACACACATGCACCCCCTACACACACACACATGCACGCACACACACATGCACCCCCTACACACACACGCACGCACACACACACACATGCACCCCCTACACACACACATGCACCCCCTACACACACACATGCACGTACACACACACACATGCACCCCCTACACACACATGTACTCACACACACACATGCACGCACACACACATGCACCCCCTACACACACATGCACGCGCACACACATGCACCCCCTACACACACACATGCACGCACACACACATGCACCCCCTACACACACACATGCACGCACACACACATGCACCCCCTACACACACACGCACGCACACACACAAATGCACGCACTCACACATGCACCCCCTACACACACACGCACGCACACACACACATGCACGCGCACACACATGCACCCCCTACACACACATGCACGCGCACACACATGCACCCCCTACACACACACATGCACGCACACACACATGCACCCCCTACACACACATGTACTCACACACACACATGCACGCACACACACATGCACCCCCTACACACACATGCACGCACACACACACACATGCACCCCCTACACACACACATGCACCCCCTACACACACACATGCACCCCCTACACACACACGCACGCACACACACACACATGCACCCCCTACACACACACATGCACGTACACACACACACATGCACCCCCTACACACACACATGCACCCCTACACACACACATGCACGCACACACACACACATGCACCCTCTACACACACACATGCACCCCCTACACACACACATGCACCCCCTACACACACACGCACGCACACACACACATGCACGCACACACACATGCACCCCCTACACACACATGCACGCACACACACACATACCACACACACACACACACACACGCACACACACATGCACCCCCTACACACACATGCACGCACACACACACACATGCACCCCCTACACACACACATGCACCCCTACACACACACACGCACGCACACACACAAATGCACGCACTCACACATGCACCCCCTACACACACACATGCACGCACACACACATGCACCCCCTACACACACATGTACTCACACACACACATGCACGCACACACACATGCACCCCCTACACACACATGCACACACACACACACATGCACCCCCTACACACACACATGCACCCCCTACACACACACGCACGCACACACACACATGCACGCACACACACATGCACCCCCTACACACACACGCACGCGCACACACATGCACCCCCTACACACACATGTACTCACACACACACATGCACGCACACACACATGCACCCCCTACACACACATGCACGCACACACACACATGCACCCCCTACACACACACATGCACCCCCTACACACACACATGCACGCACACACACACACATGCACCCCCTACACACACACATGCACCCCCCACACACACACATGCACCCCCTACACACACATGTACTCACACACACACATGCACGCACACACACATGCACCCCCTACACACACATGCACGCACACACACATGCACCCCCTACACACACACGCACGCACACACACACATGCACGCGCACACACATGCACCCCCTACACACACATGCACGCGCACACACATGCACCCCCTACACACACACATGCACCCCCTACACACACACATGCACGCACACACACACACATGCACGCACACACACATGCACCCCCTACACACACATGTACTCACACACACACATGCACGCACACACACACATGCACCCCCTACACACACATGCACGCACACACACATATGCACCCCCTACACACGCACTCGAGACCTGAGGGTTACAGGAACTGATCCAGGTCCAGACTCGAGACCTGAGGGTTACAGGAACTGATCCAGGTCCAGACTCGAGACCTGAGGGTTACAGGAACTGATCCAGGTCCAGACTCGAGACCTGAGGGTTACAGGAACTGATCCAGGTCCAGACTCGAGACCTGAGGGTTACAGGAACTGATCCAGGTCCAGACTCGAGACCTGAGGGTTACAGGAACTGATCCAGGTCCAGACTCGAGACCTGAGGGTTACAGGAACTGATCCAGGTCCTGCAGATCAACAAAGTGAAGCTGAAACCTGGACTTGGAGGCGTGTTCGGATCAGGATGCAGACGGATGCGTACGAGTTCGACCCCGACACGTCCAGCTGCTAGAGGTCAGCTACCATCGAGGCAGGAAGGGAAGAGTCAGCGGATTGCTTCCTGCTTCTCTGTCGGTTCATCCTGAACAGATCCAGACCTGCGAACCTCGAGTCCTCATGTCCATTTAATCAACGTGTCTGTGGACATCGAGGACGGATACTCAGAGTTTTGGGGCAAATTCAAGATTTGTGTCTAATTAAAGATTCACACATTTAGATTTCTCAGTAAAATGAAAAGAAAACCAAATAATGAATCTTATTTTATTTGTTCTAAAAAAACAACTGACAGGATGAAACACGTCGTGTTTTGTGGATAAATTTCTTGGAATTTACCTGTGGAAAAGTCTCACCTGCCCACATGTTTAAGTAATTAAAGACTGTGACTGAACTCGGCCTCTAAGTGCAGGGACACGCAGCAGAACAGGACCCTGATCTTTAACCGAGTGTTCAAAGCTGTGTTTACACACACAGAGAGATGACATCATCAGCCAGCCAGCCAATAGGAGGAGAAACGCTGGAGTCATGTCTGTCTGAGTGCTGACTCAGCGTTTGTTTACAGTCTGGTTGTTTAATGAACAATAACGTGTTTGAGAAGGACAGTGTGTTTACAGAGACTCATTTACCTGTTTACATAAAACAAACAGACCTGCAGGTGACATGCTGACCTGGTTTCAGCTGCAGGAAACACACGGTGTCACATGACCAATAATCCACAGTGAAACACTAATACTTTTCCAATAATCATATCAGCAGGTCTGCAGCGCTCTGAGGCAGAACCAGGTTTATGAGTAATGGGGGTCTTACAGCACCTAATATTCAAATTCAGATCAATGAATCAGACTCGATGTGGACATGAACATTTTGACCAGAGACGGTGAGTTGTTGAACCAGCTGAACAGTTTGGTGTTATTGTGACGAGCCTGCAGGTCGTTCACGCTGGCTGACAGACCGCAGACTTCTTCTCCTGTCAACGTCTCTGAGTATCTATTAGCTTCTGCAGCTCCGAGGCTTGTCTTCATCATTCTACAAATAAACTACAACTATTACTGATCAGAACTTCACAGAAATGGACCTCTACATATTTAAGCCTTCAAAGCTGTTGCAGGTGTGAAAATGCTGCAGCTTCACATCTGCAACAATCCAATCACGTGAAATCCAGTTTGTTCCTGATAAATCTCAGCATGTCAAGTGATGTCACACCTGATGGTGGTACAACTAGAGAAGTTTGGTGAAAAATCCCACAATGAGTCAAGGATGAACTCTGCAACATCAAAGCTCACATTCATCCTGATGTTTAGCTCAGCAGAGCAGACGTGTCCTACAGGTCAGACTCACTGTTAAAGTGTCCAATTAAAACCTGTTCAGGAGTAGATGGAGACGAGGAAGATCATCAGGTCCATCTCACAGTAAGATTTTCATCTTGAAAAGAAGACACGACACAAAACTTAGAGAACAGCTGATGCTTCTGTTTAGTTTCTACTCGGATAGAATTAATCAAACAACTTCTGGAGAATCACGAGTTCAGAACAGAAAGAATCAAATCTACAAGTTTCTGCGTGATTCTACACAGTTCCATCCTGTTAAGTCAGAATCAAAGCTGTTGCACATGCTCAGTGTATGTCTGCAGTGCCGTCAGAGCAGTCACAACATAAACCAACCGGAGTGAAAACAGGAACACTAACAGAAGAACAAACCAGAGCACCAACAGGAACACCAACCAACAGGAACATCAACCAACAGGAGCACCAACCAACCGGAACATCAACCAACAAGAACATAAACCAACCGGAACACCAACCAACAGGAACATCAACCAACCGGAACACCAACCAACAGGAACACCAACCAACCGGAACATCAACCAACAGGAACACCAACCAACAGGAACATCAACCAACAAGAACATAAACCAACCGGAACACCAACCAACAGGAACACCAACCAACTGGAACATCAACCAACAAGAACATAAACCAACCGGAACACCAACCAACAGGAACATCAACCAACCGGAACACCAACCAACAAGAACACCAACCAACCGGAACATCAACCAACAGGAACATCAACCAACAAGAACATAAACCAACCGGAACACCAACCAACAGGAACATCAACCAACCGGAACACCAACCAACCGGAACATCAACCAACAGGAACATAAACCAACCGGAACACCGACCAACAGGAGCACCGACCAACAGGAACATCAACCAACCGGAACATCAACCAACAGGAACATCAACCAACCGGAACACCAACCAACCGGAACATCAACCAACAGGAACACCAACCAACCGGAACACCAACCAACAGGAACACCAACCAACCGGAACATCAACCAACAGGAACACCAACCAACCGGAACACCAACCAACAGGAACACCAACCAACCGGAACATCAACCAACAGGAACATCAACCAACAAGAACATAAACCAACCGGAACACCAACCAACAGGAACACCAACCAACAGGAACACCAACCAACAGGAACACCAACCAACCGGAACACCAACCAACAGGAACACCAACCAACAGGAACATCAACCAACAAGAACATAAACCAACCGGAACACCAACCGGAACACCAACCAACAGGAACATCAACCAACAGGAACATCAACCAACAGGAACATCAACCAACAGGAACATCAACCAACAGGAACATAAACCAACAGGGACACCAACCGGAACACCAACCAACAGGAACACCAACAAACAGGAACACCAACCAACCGGAACATCAACCAACAGGAACATAAACCAACAGGAACATCAACCAACAGGAACATCAACCAACAGGAACATCAACCAACCGGAACACCAACCAACCGGAACATCAACCAACAGGAACATAAACCAACCGGAACACCAACCAACAGGAGCACCAACCAACAGGAACATCAACCAACAGGAACATCAACCAACCGGAACATCAACCAACCGGAACATCAACCAACAAGAACATCAACCAACAGGAACATCAACCAACCGGAACATCAACCAACAGGAACATAAACCAACCGGAACACCAACCAACCGGAACATCAACCAACAGGAACATAAACCAACCGGAACACCGACCAACAGGAGCACCGACCAACAGGAACATCAACCAACAGGAACATCAACAGGAACACCAACAGCAACATCAACCAACCGGAACATCAACCAACAGGAACATCAACCAACAGGAACATCAACCAACAGGAACATCAACCAACAGGAACATCAACCAACCGGAACACCAACCAACAGGAACATCAACCAACAGGAACATCAACCAACAGGAACATCAACCAACCGGAACATCAACCAACAGGAACATAAACCAACCGGAACATCAACCAACAGGAACATAAACCAACCGGAACACCAACCAACAGGAGCACCAACCAACAGGAACATCAACCAACAGGAACATCAACAGGAACACCAACAGGAACACCAACCAACAGGAACATCAGCCAACAGGAGCACCAACCAACAGGAACATCAACCAACAGGAACATCAACCAACAGGAACATCAACAGGAACACCAACAGGAACACCAACAGGAACACCAACCAACAGGAACATCAACCAACAGGAGCACCAACCAACAGGAACATCAACCAACAGGAACATCAACAGGAACACCAACAGCAACATCAACCAACAGGAGCACCAACCAACAGGAACATCAACAGGAACACCAACAGGAGCACCAACCAACAGGAACATCAACAGGAACACCAACAGGAACATCAACCAACAGGAGCACCAACCAACAGGAACATCAACCAACAGGAACATCAACAGGAACACCAACAGCAACATCAACCAACAGGAACACCAACCAACAGGAACATCAACCAACAGGAGCACCAACCAACAGGAACATCAACCAACAGGAACATCAGCCAACAGGAACATCAACCAACTTTTGGTCTGTACTGTAATTAACTTTGGACCTATTTTAATTGGACAGATTCAGTTGGACATGTTGAATTGGACTGGACTGATTGTTGTGTTTAGTACTTTGAGACGGTTTTGAACTGGTGTTGCATAAATAAACTGAAAAAGACATCTTAAGGTTGCCTGATACAGGATTTTCACAGGATGTTAAGACTGAACAAACAGAACCAACAGAACCAGCTTCAGCTTCAGACCGACCAACAAACCCAACATAAAGACGAGTCACTGGTCTTCAGCAAAATCCCAAAACCTGCATCAGATTTAACTCAAATATTCCAGAAAGTGTCTACAGGTTCCTATAGTCTGTCTGGAGTTCTCAGGTTCTGTTCTACAGGTTCCTATAGTCTGTCTGGAGTTCTCAGGTTCTGTTCTACAGGTTCCTACAGTCTGTCTGGAGTTCTCAGGTTCTGTTCTACAGGTTCCTATAGTCTGTCTGGAGTTCTCATGTTCTACAGGTTCCTACAGTCTGTCTGGAGTTCTCAGGTTTTGTTCTACAGGTTCCTACAGTCTGTCTGGAGTTCTCAGGTTCTACAAGTTCCTACAGTCTGTCTGGAGTTCTCAGGTTCTGTTCTACAGGTTCCTTCAGTCTGTCTGGAGTTCTCAGGTTCTGTTCTACAGGTTCCTATAGTCTGTCTGGAGTTCTCAGGTTCTGCTCTACAGGTTCCTATAGTCTGTCTGGAGTTCTCAGGTTCTGTTCTACAGGTCCCTATAGTCTGTCTGGAGTTCTCAGGTTCTGTTCTACAGGTCCCTATAGTCTGTCTGGAGTTCTCAGGTTCTACAGGTTCCTATAGTCTGTCTGGAGTTCTCAGGTTCTGTTCTACAGGTCCCTATAGTCTGTCTAGAGTTCTCAGGTTCTGCTCTACAGGTCCCTATAGTCTGTCTGGAGTTCTCAGGTTCTGTTCTACAGGTCCCTATAGTCTGTCTGGAGTTCTCAGGTTCTGTTCTACAGGTCCCTATAGTCTGTCTGGAGTTCTCAGGTTCTACAGGTTCCTACAGTCTGTCTGGAGTTCTCAGGTTCTGTTCTACAGGTTCCTATAGTCTGTCTGGAGTTCTCAGGTTCTGTTCTACAGGTCCCTATAGTCTGTCTGGAGTTCTCAGGTTCTACAGGTTCCTACAGTCTGTCTGGAGTTCTCAGGTTCTGTTCTACAGGTTCCTACAGTCTGTCTGGAGTTCTCAGGTTCTGTTCTACAGGTTCCTATAGTCTGTCTGGAGTTCTCAGGTTCTGTTCTACAGGTCCCTATAGTCTGTCTGGAGTTCTCAGGTTCTACAGGTTCCTACAGTCTGTCTGGAGTTCTCAGGTTCTGCTCTACAGCTCCCTATAGTCAGTCTGGAGTTCTCAGGTTCTGTTCTACAGGTTCCTATAGTCTGTCTGGAGTTCTCAGGTTCTGTTCTACAGGTCCCTATAGTCTGTCTGGAGTTCTCAGGTTCTGCTGTTCCCTACAGTCTGTCTGGAGTTCTCAGGTTCTGTTCTACAGGTCCGTATGGTCTGTCTGGAGTTCTCAGGTTCTGCTCTACAGGTTCCTATAGTCTGTCTGGAGTTCTCAGGTTCTGTTCTACAGGTCCCTATAGTCTGTCTGGAGTTCTCAGGTTCTACAGGTTCCTACAGTCTGTCTGGAGTTCTCAGGTTCTGTTCTACAGGTTCCTACAGTCTGTCTGGAGTTCTCAGGTTCTGTTCTACAGGTTCCTATAGTCTGTCTGGAGTTCTCAGGTTCTACAGGTTCCTACAGTCTGTCTGGAGTTCTCAGGTTCTGTTCTACAGGTTCCTATAGTCTGTCTGGAGTTCTCAGATTCTGCTCTACAGGTTCCTACAGTCTGTCTGGAGTTCTCAGGTTCTGTTCTACAGGTTCCTATAGTCTGTCTGGAGTTCTCAGGTTCTGCTCTACAGGTTCCTATAGTCTGTCTGGAGTTCTCAGATTCTGCTCTACAGGTTCCTACAGTCTGTCTGGAGTTCTCATGTTCTACAGGTTCCTATAGTCTGTCTGGAGTTCTCAGGTTCTGTTCTACAGGTTCCTATAGTCTGTCTGGAGTTCTCAGGTTCTGTTCTACAGGTTCCTACAGTCTGTCTGGAGTTCTCAGGTTCTGTTCTACAGGTTCCTATAGTCTGTCTGGAGTTCTCATGTTCTACAGGTTCCTATAGTCTGTCTGGAGTTCTCAGGTTCTGTTCTACAGGTCCCTATAGTCTGTCTGGAGTTCTCAGGTTCTGTTCTACAGATTCCTACAGTCTGTCTGGAGTTCTCAGGTTCTACTGGTTCCTACAGTCTGTCTGGAGTTCTCAGGTTCTGTTCTACAGGTCCCTATAGTCTGTCTGGAGTTCTCAGGTTCTGCTCTACAGGTTCCTATAGTCTGTCTGGAGTTCTCAGATTCTGCTCTACAGGTTCCTACAGTCTGTCTGGAGTTCTCATGTTCTACAGGTTCCTATAGTCTGTCTGGAGTTCTCAGGTTCTGTTCTACAGGTTCCTATAGTCTGTCTGGAGTTCCCAGGTTCTGCTCTACAGGTTCCTATAGTCTGTCTGGAGTTCTCAGATTCTGCTCTACAGGTTCCTACAGTCTGTCTGGAGTTCTCATGTTCTACAGGTTCCTATAGTCTGTCTGGAGTTCTCAGGTTCTGTTCTACAGGTCCCTACAGTCTGTCTGGAGTTCTCAGGTTCTGTTCTACAGGTTCCTACAGTCTGTCTGGAGTTCTCAGGTTCTGCTCTACAGGTCCCTATAGTCTGTCTGGAGTTCTCAGGTTCTGTTCTACAGGTCCCTATAGTCTGTCTGGAGTTCTCAGGTTCTACAGGTTCCTACAGTCTGTCTGGAGTTCTCAGGTTCTGTTCTACAGGTTCCTATAGTCTGTCTGGAGTTCTCAGGTTCTGTTCTACAGGTCCGTATAGTCTGTCTGGAGTTCTCAGGTTCTGCTCTACAGGTTCCTACAGTCTGTCTGGAGTTCTCAGATTCTGTTCTACAGGTTCCTATAGTCTGTCTGGAGTTCTCAGATTCTGCTCTACAGGTCCCTATAGTCTGTCTGGAGTTCTCAGATTCTGCTCTACAGGTTCCTACAGTCTGTCTGGAGTTCTCAGGTTCTGTTCTACAGGTTCCTATAGTCTGTCTGGAGTTCTCAGGTTCTACAGGTTCCTACAGTCTGTCTGGAGTTCTCAGGTTCTGTTCTACAGGTCCCTATAGTCTGTCTGGAGTTCTCAGGTTCTGCTCTACAGGTTCCTATAGTCTGTCTGGAGTTCTCAGATTCTGCTCTACAGGTTCCTACAGTCTGTCTGGAGTTCTCATGTTCTACAGGTTCCTACAGTCTGTCTGGAGTTCTCAGGTTCTGTTCTACAGGTTCCTATAGTCTGTCTGGAGTTCTCAGGTTCTGTTCTACAGGTTCCTACAGTCTGTCTGGAGTTCTCATGTTCTACAGGTTCCTATAGTCTGTCTGGAGTTCTCAGGTTCTGTTCTACAGGTTCCTATAGTCTGTCTGGAGTTCTCAGGTTCTGTTCTACAGGTTCCTACAGTCTGTCTGGAGTTCTCAGATTCTGCTCTACAGGTTCCTATAGTCTGTCTGGAGTTCTCAGGTTCTGTTCTACAGGTTCCTATAGTCTGTCTGGAGTTCTCAGGTTCTGTTCTACAGGTTCCTTCAGTCTGTCTGGAGTTCTCAGGTTCTGCTCTACAGGTTCCTACAGTCTGTCTGGAGTTCTCAGATTCTGTTCTACAGGTTCCTACAGTCTGTCTGGAGTTCTCAGGTTCTGTTCTACAGGTTCCTATAGTCTGTCTGGAGTTCTCAGGTTCTGTTCTACAGGTTCCTATAGTCTGTCTGGAGTTCTCAGGTTCTGCTCTACAGGTTCCTACAGTCTGTCTGGAGTTCTCAGGTTCTGTTCTACAGGTTCCTATAGTCTGTCTGGAGTTCTCAGGTTCTACAGGTTCCTACAGTCTGTCTGGAGTTCTCAGGTTCTGTTCTACAGGTCCCTATAGTCTGTCTAGAGTTCTCAGGTTCTGCTCTACAGGTTCCTATAGTCTGTCTGGCGTTCTCAGGTTCTGCTCTACAGGTTCCTACAGTCTGTCTGGAGTTCTCAGGTTCTGTTCTACAGGTCCGTACGGTCTGTCTGGAGTTCTCAGGTTCTGTTCTACAGGTCCCTATAGTCTGTCTGGAGTTCTCAGGTTCTACAGGTTCCTACAGTCTGTCTGGAGTTCTCAGGTTCTGTTCTACAGGTCCGTACGGTCTGTCTGGAGTTCTCAGGTTCTGCTCTACAGGTTCCTATAGTCTGTCTGGAGTTCTCAGATTCTGCTCTACAGGTTCCTACAGTCTGTCTGGAGTTCTCATGTTCTACAGGTTCCTATAGTCTGTCTGGAGTTCTCAGGTTCTGTTCTACAGGTTCCTATAGTCTGTCTGGAGTTCTCAGGTTCTGTTCTACAGGTCCCTATAGTCTGTCTAGAGTTCTCAGGTTCTGCTCTACAGGTTCCTACAGTCTGTCTGGAGTTCTCAGGTTATGTTCTACAGGTTCCTATAGTCTGTCTGGAGTTCTCAGGTTCTACAGGTTCCTACAGTCTGTCTGGAGTTCTCAGGTTCTGTTCTACAGGTCCGTATGGTCTGTCTGGAGTTCTCAGGTTCTGCTCTACAGGTTCCTATAGTCTGTCTGGAGTTCTCAGATTCTGCTCTACAGGTTCCTACAGTCTGTCTGGAGTTCTCAGGTTCTGTTCTACAGGTTCCTATAGTCTGTCTGGAGTTCTCAGGTTCTGTTCTACAGGTTCCTATAGTCTGTCTGGAGTTCTCAGATTCTGCTCTACAGGTTCCTACAGTCTGTCTGCAGTTCTCAGGTTCTACAGGTTCCTATAGTCTGTCTGGAGTTCTCAGGTTCTACAGGTTCCTATAGTCTGTCTGGAGTTCTCAGGTTCTGTTCTACAGGTCCCTATAGTCTGTCTAGAGTTCTCAGGTTCTGCTCTACAGGTCCCTATAGTCTGTCTGGAGTTCTCAGATTCTGCTCTACAGGTTCCTACAGTCTGTCTGGAGGTCTCAGGTTCTACAGGTTCTATAGTCTGTCTGGAGTTCTCAGGTTCTGTTCTACAGGTCCCTATAGTCTGTCTGGAGTTCTCAGGTTCTGCTCTACCGGTCCCTATAGTCTGTCTGGAGTTCTCAGGTTCTGTTCTACAGGTACGTATGGTCTGTCTGGAGTTCTCAGGTTCTGTTCTACAGGTTCCTATAGTCTGTCTGGAGTTCTCAGGTTCTGCTCTACAGGTTCCTATAGTCTGTCTGGAGTTCTCAGGTTCTGTTCTACAGGTCCCTATAGTCTGTCTGGAGTTCTCAGGTTCTACAGGTTCCTACAGTCTGTCTGGAGTTCTCAGGTTCTGTTCTACAGGTCCCTATAGTCTGTCTAGAGTTCTCAGGTTCTGCTCTACAGGTCCCTATAGTCTGTCTGGAGTTCTCAGGTTCTACAGGTTCCTACAGTCTGTCTGGAGTTCTCAGGTTCTGTTCTACAGGTTCCTATAGTCTGTCTGGAGTTCTCAGATTCTGCTCTACAGGTTCCTACAGTCTGTCTGGAGTTCTCAGGTTCTGTTCTACAGGTTCCTATAGTCTGTCTGGAGTTCTCAGGTTCTACAGGTTCCTACAGTCTGTCTGGAGTTCTCAGGTTCTGTTCTACAGGTTCCTATAGTCTGTCTGGAGTTCTCAGGTTCTGTTCTACAGGTTCCTATAGTCTGTCTGGAGTTCTCAGGTTCTGTTCTACAGGTCCCTATAGTCTGTCTGGAGTTCTCAGGTTCTACAGGTTCCTACAGTCTGTCTGGAGTTCTCAGGTTCTGTTCTACAGGTTCCTATAGTCTGTCTGGAGTTCTCAGGTTCTGCTCTACAGGTTCCTACAGTCTGTCTGGAGTTCTCAGGTTCTGTTCTACAGGTTCCTATAGTCTGTCTGGAGTTCTCAGGTTCTGTTCTACAGGTCCCTATAGTCTGTCTGGAGTTCTCAGGTTCTACAGGTTCCTACAGTCTGTCTGGAGTTCTCAGGTTCTGTTCTACAGGTCCCTATAGTCTGTCTGGAGTTCTCAGGTTCTGCTCTACAGGTCCCTATAGTCTGTCTGGAGTTCTCAGGTTCTGTTCTACAGGTCCGTATAGTCTGTCTGGAGTTCTCAGGTTCTGCTCTACAGGTTCCTATAGTCTGTCTGGAGTTCTCAGATTCTGCTCTACAGGTTCCTACAGTCTGTCTGGAGTTCTCATGTTCTACAGGTTCCTATAGTCTGTCTGGAGTTCTCAGGTTCTGTTCTACAGGTCCCTATAGTCTGTCTGGAGTTCTCAGGTTCTGCTCTACCGGTTCCTACAGTCTGTCTGGAGTTGTCAGGTTATGTTCTACAGGTCCCTATAGTCTGTCTGGAGTTCTCAGGTTCTACAGGTTCCTACAGTCTGTCTGGAGTTCTCAGGTTCTGCTCTACAGGTTCCTACAGTCTGTCTAGAGTTCTCAGGTTCTGCTCTACAGGATCCTATAGTCTGTCTGGAGTTCTCAGGTTCTACAGGTTCCTACAGTCTGTCTGGAGTTCTCATGTTCTGTTCTACAGGTTCCTACAGTCTGTCTGGCGTTCTCAGGTTCTGTTCTACAGGTTCCTATAGTCTGTCTGGAGTTCTCAGGTTCTGTTCTACAGGTCCCTATAGTCTGTCTAGAGTTCTCAGGTTCTGCTCTACAGGTTCCTACAGTCTGTCTGGAGTTCTCAGGTTCTGTTCTACAGGTTCCTACAGTCTGTCTGGAGTTCTCAGGTTCTACAGGTTCCTACAGTCTGTCTGGAGTTCTCAGGTTCTGTTCTACAGGTTCCTATAGTCTGTCTGGAGTTCTCAGGTTCTGTTCTACAGGTTCCTACAGTCTGTCTGGAGTTCTCAGGTTCTGTTCTACAGGTTCCTATAGTCTGTCTGGAGTTCTCAGGTTCTACAGGTTCCTACAGTCTGTCTGGAGTGCTCAGGTTCTGTTCTACAGGTCCCTATAGTCTGTCTAGAGTTCTCAGGTTCTGCTCTACAGGTCCCTATAGTCTGTCTGGAGTTCTCAGGTTCTGTTCTACAGGTTCCTATAGTCTGTCTGGAGTTCTCAGGTTCTACAGGTTCCTACAGTCTGTCTGGAGTTCTCAGGTTCTGTTCTACAGGTCCGTATGGTCTGTCTGGAGTTCTCAGGTTCTGCTCTACAGGTCCCTATAGTCTGTCTGGAGATCTCAGGTTCTGTTCTACAGGTTCCTATAGTCTGTCTGGAGTTCTCCGGTTCTACAGGTTCCTATAGTATGTCTGGAGTTCTCAGGTTCTGCTCTACAGGTTCCTATAGTCTGTCTGGAGATCTCAGGTTCTGCTCTACAGGTTCCTACAGTCTGTCTGGAGTTCTCAGGTTCTGTTCTATAGGTTCCTATAGTCTGTCTGGAGTTCTCAGGTTCTACAGGTTCCTACAGTCTGTCTGGAGTTCTCAGGTTCTGTTCTACAGGTTCCTATAGTCTGTCTGGTGTTCTCAGGTTCTGTTCTACAGGTCCCTATAGTCTGTCTAGAGTTCTCAGATTCTGCTCTACAGGTCCCTATAGTCTGTCTGGAGTTCTCAGGTTCTGCTCTACAGGTTCCTACAGTCTGTCTGGAGTTCTCAGGTTCTGTTCTACAGGTCCCTATAGTCTGTCTAGAGTTCTCAGGTTCTGCTCTACAGGTCCCTATAGTCTGTCTGGAGATCTCAGGTTCTGTTCTACAGGTCCGTATGGTCTGTCTGGAGTTCTCAGGTTCTGCTCTACAGGTTCCTATAGTCTGTCTGGAGTTCTCAGGTTCTGTTCTACAGGTTCCTACAGTCTGTCTGGAGTTCTCATGTTCTACAGGTTCCTACAGTCTGTCTGGAGTTCTCAGGTTCTGTTCTACAGGTTCCTATAGTCTGTCTGGAGTTCTCAGGTTCTGTTCTACAGGTCCTATAGTCTGTCTGGAGTTCTCAGGTTCTGCTCTACAGGTCCCTATAGTCTGTCTGGAGTTCTCAGGTTCTACAGGTTCCTACAGTCTGTCTGGAGTTCTCAGGTTCTGCTCTACAGGTTCCTACAGTCTGTCTGGAGTTCTCAGGTTCTGTTCTACAGGTCCCTATAGTCTGTCTGGAGTTCTCAGGTTCTACAGGTTCCTACAGTCTGTCTGGAGTTCTCAGATTCTGCTCTACAGGTTCCTACAGTCTGTCTGGAGTTCTCATGTTCTACAGGTTCCTATAGTCTGTCTGGAGTTCTCAGGTTCTGTTCTACAGGTCCCTATAGTCTGTCTGGAGTTCTCAGGTTCTACAGGTTCCTACAGTCTGTCTGGAGTTCTCAGGTTCTGTTCTACAGGTTCCTACAGTCTGTCTGGAGTTCTCAGGTTCTGTTCTACAGGTCCGTATGGTCTGTCTGGAGTTCTCAGATTCTGCTCTACAGGTTCCTACAGTCTGTCTGGAGTTCTCAGGTTCTGTTCTACAGGTCCCTATAGTCTGTCTGGAGTTCTCAGGTTCTACAGGTTCCTACAGTCTGTCTGGAGTTCTCAGGTTCTGTTCTACAGGTTCCTATAGTCTGTCTGGAGTTCTCAGATTCTGCTCTACAGGTTCCTACAGTCTGTCTGGACTTCTCAGGTTCTGTTCTACAGGTTCCTACAGTCTGTCTGGAGTTCTCAGGTTCTGTTCTACAGGTCCGTATGGTCTGTCTGGAGTTCTCAGGTTCTGCTCTACAGGTTCCTATAGTCTGTCTGGAGTTCTCAGGTTCTGTTCTACAGGTTCCTATAGTCTGTCTGGAGTTCTCCGGTTCTGTTCTACAGGTTCCTATATCTGTCTGGAGTTCTCAGGTTCTACAGGTTCCTACAGTCTGTCTGGAGTTGTCAGGTTCTGTTCTACAGGTTCCTACAGTCTGTCTGGAGTTCTCAGGTTCTGCTCTACAGGTTCCTATAGTCTGTCTAGAGTTCTCAGGTTCTGCTCTACAGGTCCCTATAGTCTGTCTGGAGTTCTCAGGTTCTGCTCTACAGGTTCCTATAGTCTGTCTGGAGTTCTCATGTTCTGTTCTACAGGTCCGTATGGTCTGTCTGGAGTTCTCAGGTTCTACAGGTTCCTACAGTCTGTCTGGAGTTCTCAGGTTCTGTTCTACAGGTTCCTACAGTCTGTCTGGAGTTCTCAGGTTCTGTTCTACAGGTCCGTATGGTCTGTCTGGAGTTCTCAGGTTCTGCTCTACAGGTCCCTATAGTCTGTCTGGAGTTCTCAGGTTCTACAGGTTCCTACAGTCTGTCTGGAGTTCTCAGGTTCTGTTCTACAGGTTCCTATAGTCTGTCTGGAGTTCTCAGGTTCTGTTCTACAGGTTCCTATAGTCTGTCTGGAGTTCTCAGGTTCTGCTCTACAGGTCCCTATAGTCTGTCTGGAGTTCTCAGGTTCTACAGGTTCCTATAGTCTGTCTGGAGTTCTCAGGTTCTGTTCTACAGGTTCCTATAGTCTGTCTGGAGTTCTCAGGTTCTGCTCTACAGGTTCCTTCAGTCTGTCTGGAGTTCTCAGGTTCTGCTCTACAGGTTCCTACAGTCTGTCTGGAGTTCTCAGATTCTGTTCTACAGGTTCCTACAGTCTGTCTGGAGTTCTCAGGTTCTGTTCTACAGGTCCCTATAGTCTGTCTGGAGTTCTCAGGTTCTACAGGTTCCTACAGTCTGTCTGGAGTTCTCAGGTTCTGCTCTACAGGTTCCTATAGTCTGTCTGGAGTTCTCAGGTTCTGTTCTACAGGTTCCTACAGTCTGTCTGGAGTTCTCAGGTTCTGCTCTACAGGTTCCTATAGTCTGTCTGGAGTTCTCAGGTTCTGTTCTACAGGTCCCTATAGTCTGTCTGGAGTTCTCAGGTTCTACAGGTTCCTACAGTCTGTCTGGAGTTCTCAGGTTCTGTTCTACAGGTCCCTATAGTCTGTCTGGAGTTCTCGGGTTCTGTTCTACAGGTTCCTTCAGTCTGTCTGGAGTTCTCAGGTTCTGTTCTACAGGTTCCTATAGTCTGTCTGGAGTTCTCAGGTTCTGTTCTACAGGTTCCTATAGTCTGTCTGGAGTTCTCAGGTTCCTATAGTCTGTCTGGAGTTCTCAGGTTCTGTTCTACAGGTTCCTATAGTCTGTCTGGAGTTCTCAGGTTCTGTTCTACAGGTTCCTTCAGTCTGTCTGGAGTTCTCAGGTTCTGTTCTACAGGTTCCTTCAGTCTGTCTGGAGTTCTCAGGTTCTGTTCTACAGGTCCCTATAGTCTGTCTGGAGTTCTCAGGTTCTACAGGTTCCTACAGTATGTCTGGAGTTCTCAGGTTCTGTTCTACAGGTCCCTATAGTCTGTCTAGAGTTCTCAGGTTCTGTTCTACAGGTCCCTATAGTCTGTCTGGAGTTCTCGGGTTCTGCTCTACAGGTTCCTTCAGTCTGTCTGGAGTTCTCAGGTTCTGTTCTACAGGTTCCTACAGTCTGTCTGGAGTTCTCAGGTTCTGTTCTACAGGTTCCTACAGTCTGTCTGGAGTTCTCAGGTTCTGTTCTACAAGTTCCTTCAGTCTGTCTGGAGTTCTCAGGTTCTGTTCTACAGGTTCCTTCAGTCTGTCTGGAGTTCTCAGGTTCTGTTCTACAGGTTCCTATAGTCTGTCTGGAGTTCTCAGGTTCTGTTCTACAGGTCCCTATAGTCTTCTGGAGTTCTCAGGTTCTACAGGTTCCTACAGTATGTCTGGAGTTCTCAGGTTCTGTTCGACAGGTTCCTATAGTCTGTCTGGAGTTCTCAGGTTCTGTTCTACAGGTTCCTACAGTCTGTCTGGAGTTCTCAGGTTCTGTTCTACAGGTTCCTTCAGTCTGTCTGGAGTTCTCAGGTTCTGTTCTACAGGTCCCTATAGTCTGTCTGGAGTTCTCAGGTTCTGTTCTACAGGTTCCTACAGTCTGTCTGGAGTTCTCAGGTTCTGCTCTACAGGTTCCTATAGTCTGTCTGGAGTTCTCAGGTTCTACAGGTTCCTACAGTCTGTCTGGAGTTCTCAGGTTCTGTTCTACAAGTTCCTACAGTCTGTCTGGAGTTCTCAGGTTCTGTTCTACAGGTTCCTATAGTCTGTCTGGAGTTCTCAGGTTCTGTTCTACAGGTCCCTATAGTCTGTCTAGAGTTCTCAGGTTCTGCTCTACAGGTCCCTATAGTCTGTCTGGAGTTCTCAGGTTCTGTTCTACAGGTCCCTATAGCCTGTCTGGAGTTCTCAGATTCTGTTCTACAGGTTCCTATAGTCTGTCTGGAGTTGTCAGGTTCTACAGGTTCCTACAGTCTGTCTGGAGTTCTCAGGTTCTACAGGTTCCTACAGTCTGTCTGGAGTTCTCAGGTTCTGTTCTACAGGTCCCTATAGTCTGTCTAGAGTTCTCAGGTTCTGCTCTACAGGTCCCTATAGTCTGTCTGGAGTTCTCAGGTTCTGTTCTACAGGTCCCTATAGTCTGTCTGGAGTTCTCAGGTTCTGTTCTACAGGTTCCTACAGTCTGTCTGGAGTTCTCAGGTTCTACAGGTTCCTTCAGTCTGTCTGGAGTTCTCAGGTTCTGTTCTACAGGTCCCTATAGTCTGTCTAGAGTTCTCAGGTTCTGCTCTACAGGTCCCTATAGTCTGTCTGGAGTTCTCAGGTTCTGTTCTACAGGTCCCTATAGTCTGTCTGCAGTTCTCAGGTTCTACAGGTTCCTACAGTCTGTCTGGAGTTCTCAGGTTCTGTTCTACAGGTCCCTATAGTCTGTCTGGAGTTCTCAGGTTCTGTTCTACAGGTTCCTACAGTCTGTCTGGAGTTCTCAGGTTCTGCTCTACAGGTTCCTCCAGTCTGTCTGGAGTTCTCAGGTTCTGTTCTACAGGTCCCTATAGTCTGTCTGGACTGCTCATGTTCTACAGGTTCCTACAGTCTGTCTGGAGTTCTCAGGTTCTGTTCTACAGGTTCCTATAGTCTGTCTGGAGTTCTCAGGTTCTGTTCTACAGGTTCCTTCAGTCTGTCTGGAGTTCTCAGGTTCTGTTCTACAGGTTCCTATAGTCTGTCTGGAGTTCTCAGGTTCTGCTCTACAGGTTCCTACAGTCTGTCTGGAGTTCTCAGGTTCTGCTCTACAGGTTCCTATAGTCTGTCTGGAGTTCTCAGGTTCTGTTCTACAGGTCCGTATGGTCTGTCTGGAGTTCTCAGGTTCTGCTCTACAGGTCCCTATAGTCTGTCTGGAGTTCTCAGGTTCTGTTCTACAGGTTCCTTCAGTCTGTCTGGAGTTCTCAGGTTCTGTTCTACAGGTTCCTACAGTCTGTCTGGAGTTCTCAGGTTCTGCTCTACAGGTTCCTATAGTCTGTCTGGAGTTCTCAGATTCTGCTCTACAGGTTCCTACAGTCTGTCTGGAGTTCTCAGGTTCTGTTCTACAGGTTCCTACAGTCTGTCTGGAGTTCTCAGGTTCTGTTCTACAGGTTCCTACAGTCTGTCTGGAGTTCTCAGGTTCTGTTCTACAGGTCCGTATGGTCTGTCTGGAGTTCTCAGGTTCTGCTCTACAGGTTCCTATAGTCTGTCTGGAGTTCTCAGATTCTGCTCTACAGGTTCCTATAGTCTGTCTGGAGTTCTCAGGTTCTGTTCTACAGGTTCCTATAGTCTGTCTGGAGTTCTCAGATTCTGTTCTACAGGTTCCTATAGTCTGTCTGGAGTTCTCAGGTTCCTATAGTCTGTCTGGAGTTCTCAGGTTCTGTTCTACAGGTTCCTACAGTCTGTCTGGAGTTCTCAGGTTCTGTTCTACAAGTTCCTTCAGTCTGTCTGGAGTTCTCAGGTTCTGTTCTACAGGTTCCTACAGTCTGTCTGGAGTTCTCAGGTTCTGTTCTACAGGTCCGTATGGTCTGTCTGGAGTTCTCAGGTTCTGCTCTACAGGTTCCTATAGTCTGTCTGGAGTTCTCAGATTCTGCTCTACAGGTTCCTACAGTCTGTCTGGAGTTCTCAGGTTCTGTTCTACAGGTCCCTATAGTCTGTCTGGAGTTCTCAGGTTCTGTTCTACAGGTCCCTATAGTCTGTCTGGAGTTCTCAGGTTCTACAGGTTCCTACAGTCTGTCTGGAGTTCTCAGGTTCTGCTCTACAGGTTCCTATAGTCTGTCTGGAGTTCTCAGGTTCTGCTCTACAGGTTCCTACAGTCTGTCTGGAGTTCTCAGGTTCTGTTCTACAGGTCCCTATAGTCTGTCTGGAGTTCTCAGGTTCTGCTCTACAGGTTCCTATAGTCTGTCTGGAGTTCTCAGGTTCTGCTCTACAGGTTCCTACAGTCTGTCTGGAGTTCTCAGGTTCTGTTCTACAGGTCCCTATAGTCTGTCTGGAGTTCTCAGGTTCTACAGGTTCCTACAGTCTGTCTGGAGTTCTCAGGTTCTGTTCTACAGGTTCCTACAGTCTGTCTGGAGTTCTCAGGTTCTGCTCTACAGGTTCCTATAGTCTGTCTAGAGTTCTCAGGTTCTGCTCTACAGGTCCCTATAGTCTGTCTGGAGTTCTCAGGTTCTGTTCTACAGGTCCCTATAGTCTGTCTGGAGTTCTCAGGTTCTGTTCTACAGGTCCGTATGGTCTGTCTGGAGTTCTCAGGTTCTGCTCTACAGGTTCCTATAGTCTGTCTGGAGTTCTCAGGTTCTGCTCTACAGGTTCCTACAGTCTGTCTGGAGTTCTCAGGTTCTGTTCTACAGGTTCCTATAGTCTGTCTGGAGTTCTCAGGTTCTGTTCTACAGGTTCCTATAGTCTGTCTGGAGTTCTCAGGTTCTGTTCTACAGGTCCCTATAGTCTGTCTGGAGTTCTCAGGTGAACTTTATTCTGACCCTGTTTAAATCCTGGTTCTGATCACTTTCACCTGATCAATCAAAAGTAATTTTCCAACCTCTAATTATTGATAAGTAGATTGGTTTCTGATCAGATGTTGTCTTCCAGTTGATTATCAGTCTTTATTGATAACATGGCTGTCTGATTGATCTTATCAGCTGATTGGTTGATTACTGGAGATGACACCAGTTCATTTGGTGAAATCAATCATTGTGATAAAAAATATGAAAATCATTGATTTGGTCAGAATATTGATCTACAGATCATTGATTATCCAAGTCACTTATGGTTTATTGATAAATCAGCAGGTTGTTGATGTTATTCATGATTTCCTGTTTGCGTTTAGATGATAATAACTGATGATCAAATTATTGACCCGTGATGCTGATGCTGGATCAGCTGGCTGAAAATCTTCTGCCCATCTCGGAGGTCAAAGGATCCATCAGAGCAGGTCCCTGTGACCGGAACCACGTCTGTGAGGAGAACTCGGGTCCATGGACACATGGACGGAGGCGGATTCACAGAAAAGACAAACTAGGTTTCAGAGTGTAAATCTGGGTGGTTCGGTTCGGATCACGGAACGACGTTCCGACGCGTTTTCCGCGTTTTTCTGCTGCCTTCACCCCTTTGTTCTTTAATGGATCGGCGTCTGGAGCCGTGCTACCTCCCAGACCCCCTCCTCCCTCGTCCTCCCCCTCCTCCTCCTGCTGCTACTCTCCCCTCTGGTCCACAGAAAACAAGGTTCAGGTCTGAAAAACCGCTTCCACGCACCGAATTCAGCAGTTAAGGAAAACAACCCGCAAACCGCACAGCGCGGCGCTTAAACTGAAGCCGAACCTCTTGAACGAGGGGGTGGGGTGGGGGGCACCCTGAGATACCGATCACCCCCACGTCCCACTCATGCAGCCCCACTTACTGACTAAAAAACTGACGAAAAGAAGGAAATTTCCACGCGTGAACCTCACGCATCTGATGCGCGGTGATGCGGTGGGGAAACGAGGCGTTTTCCCCCTAAACACCCCCCCCACACACACACACACATATACACACACACACACATATATACACCTCCCACCACAACAAATGTTTCCCCACCCGGATCAACCCCGTGATCTCCGCAAACCCCCCACCTACCTGCACGGGCACACGCATAAAGTCCAATCAGTGATTTAAATCCAAGGAGCCACGCGCCTCCCGCTGCTGCCGTTCTTCTTCTACTCACATCCAACCTGAGGTCAGGTGGTGGCAGCAGGAAGTAGGGGGGGGGGCGGTCCGGGCACGTAAATCCCCCAAAAGTCAAATAATAATCCAAAGATCAAAGAGCTGCGAGGTTCGGCGCGGACCTCCAGTTTACACGCAGCCTGCCTCGACTCGGCTCGGATCGGCTCGGTCTACCCCAGCTCCGCTACGACCAGCCCCCCACCGGACCGTACCACCACGCACCGAGCTGACGGGGGAGGAAACGTTACAAACGGACAATTAAACCTACTCAGCTTCGATTAATCTGCTCAGCTGCTACTCGGACCGCGTGTCACACCGTGCACATTAAAACAGAGATGATCGTTGACTCGGTGATACGGAGGGGCGTGCACGCGCCTGAAAAGAAAATGAGTCTACCCCCTCCACGGTCTGCTGTTTGGTTCTGTCCGGTTCCTTAATCTGCAGGTTTTTTTCTCAGATCCAGATGTGGCGAGAGAAACTGATAGAGAGACATAAAAACACAGCGCGTAGAGAGAGCTGCAGAGGAGACAGAGGTGTGGAGATGCATATAAAAATACAGAGGGGGAGGGGACGCAGGAGAAGGTGGAGATGGAAAGAGAGAGACATGATGAAGGACACAAACACACAGATGGAGATTTTAGGTCTTCATTTTCCCAGGAAGATCCCGTGGAGATCAACTTTTTCTTTTGCAGGAGAAGGTTTGTGGAAGGAGAGATTGAACCAACAACCCACAAGCTGACAGCCACCTACTCTTCCCCATGAACCCCAGAGGAGTTCAGGAGATGAATCATCAGGAGAACAACCGAGATGGTTCACTCAGAGAAGGTCCACAAGATAAAATACACCTACTTTAGTTTAATGTGTTCATGAGGTTCTAAGTGCAGGTCAGCACAGGTGAGGTTCTATATAGATGGAACCAGAGACCACCTCCTCTGTTTAATGTAGGTTCTAGATAGATGGAACCAGAGACCGCCTCCTCTGTTTAATGTAGGTTCTAGATAGATGGAACCTGAGACCGCCTCCTCTGTTTAATGTAGGTTCTAGATAGATGGAACCAGAGACCACCTCCTCTGTCTAATGTAGGTTCTAGATAGATGGAACCAGAGACCACTACCTCTGTTTAATGTAGGTTCTAGATAGATGGAACCAGAGACCACCTCATCTGGTTAATGTAGGTTCTAGATAGATGGAACCAGAGACCACCTCCTCTGTCTAATGTAGGTTCTAGATAGATGGAACCTTAGACCACTACCTCTGTTTAATGTAGGTTCTAGATAGATGGAACCTGAGACCACTACCTCTGTTTAATGTAGGTTCTAGATAGATGGAACCAGAGACCACCTCCTCTGTTTAATGTAGGTTCTAGATAGATGGAACCAGAGACCACCTCCTCTGTCTAATGTAGGTTCTAGATAGATGGAACCAGAGACCACCTCCTCTGTCTAATGTAGGTTCTAGATAGATGGAACCTTAGACCACTACCTCTGTTTAATGTAGGTTCTAGATAGATGGAACCAGAGACCACTACCTCTGTTTAATGTAGGTTCTAGATAGATGGAACCAGAGACATCCTCTGTTTAATGTAGGTTCTAGATAGATGGAACCAGAGACCGCCTCCTCTGTTTAATGTAGGTTCTAGATAGATGGAACCAGAGACCACCTCCTCTGTCTAATGTAGGTTCTAGATAGATGGAACCTTAGACCACTACCTCTGTTTAATGTAGGTTCTAGATAGATGGAACCAGAGACCACCTCCTCTGTCTAATGTAGGTTCTAGATAGATGGAACCAGAGACCACCACCTCTGTTTAATGTAGGTTCTAGATAGATGGAACCAGAGACCACCACATCTGGTTAATGTAGGTTCTAGATAGATGGAACCAGAGACCACCTCCTCTGTCTAATGTAGGTTCTAGATAGATGGAACCAGAGACATCCTCTGTTTAATGTAGGTTCTAGATAGATGGAACCAGAGACCGCCTCCTCTGTTTAATGTAGGTTCTAGATAGATGGAACCTGAGACCGCCTCCTCTGTTTAATGTAGGTTCTAGATAGATGGAACCAGAGACCACCTCCTCTGTTTAATGTAGGTTCTAGATAGATGGAACCTTAGACCACCACCTCTGTTTAATGTAGGTTCTAGATAGATGGAACCAGAGACCGCCTCCTCTGTTTAATGTAGGTTCTAGATAGATGGAACCAGAGACCACCTCCTCTGTTTAATGTAGGTTCTAGATAGATGGAACCAGAGACCACCTCCTCTGTTTAATGTAGGTTCTAGATAGATGGAACCTTAGACCACTACCTCTGTTTAATGTAGGTTCTAGATAGATGGAGCCAGAGACCACCGCCTCTGTTTAATGTAGGTTCTAGATAGATGCAACC
>SSNP01000142.1:78063-145712 GCA_006937955.1 Pachypanchax playfairii
GTTTTTGTTTTTACTGCTGAGGTTGAGAGAGATGGCTGAATCATTCAGTCTGGATCCTAAGGACCTGAAGAGTCCACGCCCTGCACTGCACTGGCTCACCTTGGGGTTCGTGTCCACTCATCCTTGTTATGCTTGTTAATATCCATGTCTTTGTGTTATACAGTTTACTGATGTTTCAGTCTGTGTCTAACAATCACACCCTGATCATGGTCCGTCCTTACTGACTCAATGCCCTGGTAGAAACTCCCATCTGGGTATTAAAGCTCCTGTATCATGTTATTTTACAGCTTTCAACATCTGGGATTGGCACATGTATGATAATATGTTACTGTTTGTGTTATATAGTCTTCATTTGTCCCGGCAGGTCCTGGTGTAACATTGTTACATCACTATGTTACAGTCAGGTGGTTTTCCAGGAGAGAGTGGAGCAGCTGCTCAGAGCGCAGGATTCAGGAGGATTACTGAGAAATGTTTGTATTAAACCAAAAACCAGTCTGGAGGGTTTAATAAGGAAATGACATCATAATATGGTTAAAAGATACAAACAGCTGATTAGAAATGATCTTTTTTTATTCCTCCTGTGGTGATAAATGAATATATAAAAACTGGGTCGTGTTACTGATGACAGACAGACCTTTGAACACCATGTTGATGGAACTCATAAACACGCCCCCAGTTTGTATTTTATCAGCAGATTTCATATTCTACAGTTGATAAAACTTCATGACACAGTTTTATTTTAGTTTTATGGATCCAGTTAACAGCAGCTACACATTTGTGAGCTGGTTCTGGTTCAGTACTTTAAATCTGTTAATGCTTAATCTTACGTTAAACACCTGATGATATGCAGAGTTTGGTGAACATGAACATTGCTTCTATCACTACTAGCTAACTGAGCAGAGTTTGTGTTGGACATGCAGCTTGAATCATTTCAGGAACAACAAGAAGGAAGTTTCCTTCATGAAGAAGCCTGAAACACAGAATGAGGAAGCAGGAGTTTGACTTTCCCACATGAACAAGAACCCAACCGGTGTGACAAGGAAGCTAATGCCTCAGAGAACACAAACCAGATGCGTTCTTCATTATTTACATCTGTCCAGCTGCTGCAGGTTTACAGATCCTATAAAACCTTAAAGAAATTAAAGGGATTTGAAGATACTGCAGGTTGTTCTTATAAGGGATGGTTTATGTTCTGTTTGATGCTCGCTGTCCCCGAGCAGCCAGGGCTTCAGGTCGGATGGGGTCACAAGAAAGTCTAGTCCTCAGGTAAAAACCTCAGTTCACACCTGTCCATGTTTCTAACAGTTTTTCTTTGGTTAGCAGCTCCATCGTCTGAAACGTGGCATTAGAGACACCAGTGACCAGAATGAGGTGCTTTCTGGGGTGACGTCAGTTTTCCAGGTGGTGTCACCTGTATCCTGCTGCATCATGGTCAAACATCAGTTTGTTGCCAGTTAGTTGAATGCTTGTACGCTTCCTAACCAGAATCTTTCCTGTCACTTTTTTGTTGAGCCTCTTGTGAACTTTTGCCTTTAGGAGTACTAACCTGGAACCTTTTGGATTTTACCTTCAGATCTTCTCACCACATCAGATCTTGGGAATCAGACCCTGGTTTGTAACCCTACTATGACTCTGTCTGCTCACCTGTGTCGGTTTGTTCTACTCACCAGGTTCTGACCATTGCATGTTTATAGACTGGAGATATTGGATTTCATGTCACTCTCTCTCTCTAAACTGTGTATGACCTGCTAAGTCACCTGACCCTGTGTCCTTGTCTCAGACGCTCTGGATCCTGAAGCTCTGAAGTCCTGATCCTCATTCCTCATTTCTAACAATAATCTCTGTTACTTTCAGCTCAGTTAATGTGGCGGTGCATTCATGGTCCAGTAAACCAAAAACATTACACTTCACTGATAACTGGCAGAAGGAAAACCTGGTCTGATCCGGAGAGACTCATCCATCCCACTTTGGATGGTGCAGCAGGAATATGATGGAAAATATGTTTCATTTTCCCCAACTGAAAATACCAACATTATGCCAAACACCCGAACGCATTAAATGTAGTTCTAATCCACCAAAAACAGACAGGCAGGAAAGTAATCAGCTACAACCAGGAACAGAGAGACAAACAAGACGTCCCAAGTTTCTGGACTCCAAGGACTTCTTAATAATAAATCTGATTTTTTTCTAATTTGAAACATATCTAAGATCTCAAAGCCAATGAATGTAAGAAGGGGGTACTAGGCATTTCCATTTAATAAATATAACAGAGTGCAAGTAAATGAAATTTTTGAGAGGGAGATAGAAGAAGTACCTGACAGGTGGAACATAGAACAATGGAGTTCTGTATCAACCAGCATTTAAAAACTTTTGCCCAGTAGTTTGAGAGTTGTAGACAGAGCTACAAATAATGTCTTAAATTGTCTGATGAATATTCTGTGTAAGAGTTTGTTCTGAATAAAACTGTCTGATGCAGACTGAAGATCCTCGATGTGACTTCCTCCAAATCATTTCCCCAAAGGACTTTGACTATCTGTATAGAACAAACTGAAGTTATCTGATTATATGTGATGGAGGTTACACCTTATAGTGTTGGAACTGGATACAAAGATATATGATGAGATGAGTCTCCGAGAGCCAGAGGGAAACTAGAATATATATTTCTACTGACCAACAAACAATGAAACAAAATCAGCTGATGTTTAACAGTTTGTATAAATCGTTGTTAAAACAGTTTATTTACTTCCTGTAGCAACATTAATCATTAATCTGTTGGTCTGTTCTCTTAGTGCTTTTAGGTTTCAAACTAGTTGCATTGATGTATCTGAGCTCCATTAATAATCCTGACAGTTTTTAGTTCATATTCTCTAAAGAACTGATTCGTATTCAGCTTCATGTTGTTTGTTGTTTCATAAAGAAGAAACTGTAAATTTAGAGTTTGTATTGATGAATTCATTAAGTAGTAACAGTTTAATCTGCATCTCATACAAAGAGACTCGTAACATCAGATCACTGTGGACCAAAGAAATTTCAAATTAAATCAAACACTTATTTTGCTCTCACACCTTCATCATGGGAAACAAACAATGAAATGCACATGATGCAGCTTTCAAGTTAATGGTGATCAATCTGATACATTTCAGCCACTGTTCAGAAAAAAAGCATCTACATGTTTAATGAAAAGTTAGAGAAATCTTTCTGTGGAAATATCTGTTACAATGTGGACACCTGCAGCTTATAGACAGGTGGATCATGTATGTACAAGTCTTGTTTTCTTTTTAAATCCACTAATATAACAAGAAGGTAAAGAACCTGGGTGTTATCTTTGACCAGGACATGTCCTTTAGTTCTCATATAAAACATGTTACCATGACGACCTACTTCCACCTGCAATGTTGCTAAAATTAGGAGCATTTTGAATCAAAGAGATGCAGAAACTTTAGTTCATGTATTTATTACTTCTAGACTTGATTACTGTAATTCTTTATCATCAGGATGTTCTAATAGTTCTGTTAAAGACCTCCAGCTGATCCAAAATGCTGCTGCCAGAGTTCTGATGAGAGTTAGAAGGAGAGACCATATTTCTCCTGTTTTAGCATCACTTCATTGGCTCCCTGTAAGGTCTAGAATAAAGATCTAAACAACCAGGATCCATCTGATATTAAAGATCTTATTGTTCTAGATCAGGGGTGTCAAACTCCAGGCCTCGAGGGCCACTATCCTGCATGTTTTAGATGTTTCCCTGTTCCAACACACCTGATTCAAATGAACAAGTCGTTAACAGGCTTCTGAAGGACTTGTTGAAATACAGAGGATTTGAATCAGGTGTGTTGAAACAGGGAAACATCTAAAACATGCAGGATAGTGGCCCTCGAGGCCTGGAGTTTGACACCCCTGTTCTAGATGTTCCTAACAGAACACTCTCAGACTGCAGGTCTGATTCTGGTTCCTAGAGGTTCTAAAAGTAGAACAGGAGGAAGAGCTTTTAGTTATCAGGCTCCTCTCCTGTGGAACCAGCTTCCACTTTTAATCCATCAGAGATAAACTCTTTTAAATTTAAGACTTGCTCTTCCTGGTCCTGGTCCTGGTCCTGGTCCTGGTTCTGGTTCTGGTCCTGGTCCTGGTCCTTAATATAGAAACTTTTTACTAAATGGAATTGTAATTCACTGAATCAGATAACTTATTTAAATTAATCACAATGTTTTTATCAAACTACTTTTGGAATGTGGACTGTTTATGTGAATTGGACTTGTTGTTTCTTCACCTCGAGATGACTTTCATTATAAACTGCTACTTTATAAAATAACTGAATTGAATTGAACAGGTGAGGTCAACAGGTGTGTGAACAGGTGAGGTCAACGGGTGTGTGAACAGGTGAGGTCAACAGGTGCGTGAACAGGTGAGGTCAACAGGTGTGTGAACAGGTGAGGCCAATGGGTGTGTGAACAGGTGAGGTCAACAGGTGAGGCCAATGGGTGTGTGAACAGGTGAGGCCAACGGGTGTGTGAACAGGTGAGGTCAACGGGTGTGTGAACAGGTGAGGTCAACGGGTGTGTGAACAGGTGAGGTCAATGGGTGCATGAACAGGTGAGGTCAACGGGTGTGTGAACAGGTGAGGTCAACGGGTGTGTGAACAGGTGAGGTCAACGGGTGTGTGAACAGGTGAGGTCAACAGGTGTGTGAACAGGTGAGGTCAACAGGTGTGTGAACAGGTGAGGTCAACAGGTGTGTGAACAGGTGAGGCCAATGGGTGTGTGAACAGGTGAGGTCAACGGGTGTGTGAACAGGTGAGGCCAATGGGTGTGTGAACAGGTGAGGTCAACAGGTGTGTGAACAGGTGAGGTCAACAGGTGTGTGAACAGGTGAGGCCAATGGGTGTGTGAACAGGTGAGGTCAACAGGTGTGTGAACAGGTGAGGCCAATGGGTGAGACGAGAAGGTCGATCCGTCAGTCAGTCAGAATCTGTACCCACTTGTTCCTGTTCAGGGTCATGGGGAGTCAGTGTCTTCAGCAGTCATTTAAAGAGGGGCGGGGCTACACCTGGACAGGTTGTCAGTCCAATGAGAAGGTGAATTGTAATATTTACATATGACACATTTATAATTTATCAAATAGATGGAAAATGCTGCATATTGATACTGAATTAATAAAAGATGATCTTATCTTTCTATGATTATAAAATCAATGTATTTTCTCCTTGACATCACTTACACACACCTGAATGCTGAACGGAACCTAACGATTTGGAATAAAGTTCTGTTTGAAGATAAGCTTCAGTTTGAAGTCTTCGATTATTATAACACAAAATAAACTGCATTTCAAGCTTCCTGTCACACTCGACAAGAGTTTTGCATCTTTTACACAAATGAAGCTGCTGTCAGTTGATTCATGGGATTACTGGCTGCAGCTAGTTTGAATAGCTGAGCTGGAAGTGAAACCACAGACAGAAACAAGGCGTTTTTCCAGGAAAGTCCAGGATCCAACAGTGCCAACAGAAAAACTGAACAGAACAACGATACACTAAAAATAAGAAAAGAGTTGTGTCAAAGACACAAACGTCTCCTAATCAACAAGGACTCACACAGTCCAATGTGAGAACATCAGCTGCAGAACCGCTGGTGAAAAATGTTGACCTTTGAGCTTAAAGCAGAAAAGTGTCTGAAGCTGAAGCGGAGGGGCCCGACGGCCCTCAGAAACATTGTAAACGCTCATGTTTTCCCAGACTGAGGAATGAAAGCAGACACTCACATTGTACTCCTGATCCACAGTCTGAGGATCCACCCTCTTCAAGGTGGACACCAGCGAAGACAGCAGCTCCATGTTGTACCTACACAGATCCAACACCTGAACTGAGCTGGAGCACCTGACTGAGTGCAGAGCTGAAACCTGAACCACGTACCTCTGCAGGGTGTTTTAGTTCTCTCTTTACGTTCTGTGTGAGAGTCTCAGTTCTGCCTCTATATTTAACTCCGTCAGTTAATAATTCAACATGAGATAATACAGTCTCTCATGCAGACTGAACAGAGAACCAGGAAGTGTGGCAAACTTTAAATCAAATAAACAGCTCACCACAAAATAACTTACTGAATTTTTGCATGTGAGTGTGGCAAAGAGGTTTCCTTCATTCTGCACACAACTAAAATACAGAAATACTGCAGATCACAGACTTAAAACCTCCTAAAATCTTAAAAATAATTAAAAAATGATTAACAGTAAATTATAGAAAAAAAAGGAAAGATTTGTTGAATCAGTCCTGGAAGATGTTTGTGCATAATTGTTTTCATTGTTAAGCGTAAAAAAAATAAAAAATAACAAAAAGACATTAAATATTTGAATCAGGAAAACAAAGACAAAAAAACCTCATAATTTCATGTAAAATTTGTGAAATTTTAAATTGTCTCCGACATGATTTTTATGTTATTTTACTTCATTTTAGTCAATATTCTTCTTCCTACACTTTTCTACATAAACCAGGAGGTTCAGATTTCCAGTAATAAAGTTTCTGATATGGAGATTTATAGAATATCAAAGTGATGAAACAGGAACATGAGATATAAACAAAATGATTTACTATGACAGAACCTGTGAAAATCAGAACCAGAATCTGTGGTTTCTGAGTGTCTCTTTCTGAAGGAGAAATGGACTCAGAAGACGAGACGATGTGAACAGAACCAGTTCTGATGCTGTTTGTGTTTAAATCAGTTCCTTCTAGTTCTGCTAATCAAACACAGTCAGTCTCAGTGTCATGGTGGATGTAAAGGAACAGATAAACAGTCAGAAGGAGAGAAAGAGAAAGAAAAGAGACTAAAATGTGTCCTGGAGTTACTGATGTCTGATCCTGACGTGAGCGACTCGGTGGAACTGAGTTCATGTTTATGACTCGTCCTCATGACACAAAGATCCTGTTGACCTGCAGCTCATTTCAAACTCCAACCCACTGAGTCAGAACATCATCAAGTCTTTTATTTCTGTGTGAGTGATGTCATCATTCTCTGGTTCTGATTTAGATAAATACATTAATGAAGCAGTGTTGCTACAACCAGCTGATATACAGAGTTTCACCATTTTATCAATGAAAACAGCAGCTGGCTAATGCTTTTAATGTCCATGTAAGATGGAAACAAAGAGCTGCTTCCTGTTTCATCACTTCCTGTTTCACACTGAAGATCATAAAACCTGCCTGATGAGAGTCAAACACACGAACCTGCAGCAGGTTTCATTAAACACAGAATGATTCTATATGTTTTATTGAGACCTGAGTGTGTTACAGACACTTTTAAAAATAATTGATATTTTAATCTGTTCATTTAAAAAAACTGCTGATAGCAAAGAGCCTGAAGTTCAAATATCATACTGGTTCAGACTCAGACAAAAAATAGTTCATGTCCAATTCTTGGTTCTTTAAAGATACCCTTCCATTAAAAACAGTGTTTCTGAGGGTTCTGTTGAATATTTTAGCTCCACAGGTGTTCTTACCTTCATAGTGGGTGAAAACAGGTCAACAACTTCTCTTTCAGTTTTAATCTCGCAGGTGGTGATAAAACCAGAGTTCTCCCGAGTTCTAACGGCCTGTATCTGTTACATTACAACTCCTTTGTTCGTTAGTATTCATCAGCTCCTGCAGTTGAAACCACACCTAGCATGCTGCTGGCTAAAAGCTGTTAGCATAAGACATAGCAAACAGGAAGAGAGAACATCTGATGTTATCATGCACAGCGGGGTAGGAAAGAGTATACCTTGCTCTCATAGGCTAGTTTGTTAGCCAATCAGAGTCCAGCAAATTCAAATAATGAATATGAAGGAGCTGCTGATGAAGCAGTCGAAGCAGCCTGACAGAAGGAGCTGGAACCACCCGAATTTTAACGTAGACAGATTGAAAGGTCGGTTAATCAATGTTTCCTGATGTTTTTTTAGATAAAAAATTTTTCATATTACTGGTTAATATTTAAGAAATAACCACAAAGTCCTGAAATTTGTATGAGAGTGAGACCCCTGTCTTTCTGCTCCCTCTCCTCTCTGTTCTCAGAAACATCATCAGAGTCAGACCTCTGTCTTTCTGCCTCCTCTTCTCTCTGTTCTCGGAAACATCATCAGAGTGAGACCTCTGTCTTTCTGCTCTCTCTTCTCTCTGTTCTCGGAAACATCATCAGAGTGAGACCTCTGTCTTTCTGCTCTCTCTTCTCTCTGTTCTCGGAAACATCATCAGAGTGAGACCTCTGTCTTTCTGCCTCCTCTTCTCTCTGTTCTCGGAAACATCATCAGAGTGAGACCTCTGTCTTTCTGCTCTCTCTTCTCTCTGTTCTCGGAAACATCATCAGAGTGAGACCTCTGTCTTTCTTCCCCTCTTGGCACATCTCCTCTCTGTTAGCTGCTCTGTTTCATCTGTTAGCCTAGCCTGCTAGCTGGCAGCCCAGGTAAACATGGCCATGTCGCAGGCTCTGTCCGAGGAGGAGTTTCACCGGATGCAGGTCAGTAATACACAGTCACTGCTTTTTTAACCGACAGGGACACGTACAGGTAACTGAAACACCTGTGCGCATCACAGCCTGAAAACGTTAGCTGCTTAGCGGTAGGAGCAGTTTAACGGTGTCGGTTCGGTGTCAGTTCAACTGGGCTGGTATTGCTGGTCTAAAGTGTCAGGAAGGTAACGTCAGTGTGAGTTGTGTGAGCTGTCGAACAGACAAACAGCTGTTTCCACCAGCTGCCGTTAACCGTTATTTCGGCTAACATATTAGCATCCACGAGACTGTGACGAGAGTCACGGGGTCTCGGAGAGGGAGGTGGCCGTGTTCACCTGCAGGGGTTACAGGTGGATGATGGTGTTTACACACATCAATCATCAGTGATGGAGGAAGTATCTTCGTTCCGATCAGAACTCTTCCGAATCCCAGAGACCCTGGAACATGTTCTGTATCGGATGAACTATAATACACCACGTCACGCGGTGACAGCGGTTTCATTGCATCATAATATAAACCCAATCTGTGTCAGAAAGTGAAATCTATGTAGAAAGTGTCGCAGCGGGTCCATGTTGGTTCTGCTTGTGTTTGTTTCTGTTGCACCGCTCACCTGTTCAGGTGTCAGTGTAAACATGCTGTTATACAGGTGGAAATTTCGAGATCAAGTTTATTCAGAACATGTTGCATGATGGGCCACAGCTTTAATTGATCTACTGACGATTCCTTTTGATGTGTAAAACAGTTGTTCAGAAGACACGCCCCTTTAGATGAAAACAATACAAAACTAAATGTCAGCTCAAATCGATTGCAGGTGTCTGATGCAGGTGACTGACTGCAGGTGACTGACTGCAGTTGTCTGACTGCAGGTGTCTGACTGCAGGTGTCTGACTGCAGTTGTCTGATGCAGGTGTCTGACTGCAGGTGTCTGACTGCAGGTGTCTGACTGCAGGTGTCTGACTGCAGGTGTCTGATGCAGGTGTCTGACTGCAGGTGTCTGACTGCAGGTGTCTGACTGCAGGTGTCTGACTGCAGGTGTCTGACTGCAGGTGTCTGACTGCAGGTGTCTGACTGCAGTTGTCTGATGCAGGTGTCTGATGCAGGTGTCTGACTGCAGGTGTCTGATGCAGGTGTCTGATGCAGGTGTCTGACTGCAGGTGTCTGACTGCAGGTGTCTGACTGCAGGTGACTGACTGCA
This sequence comes from Pachypanchax playfairii, assembly GCA_006937955.1. Lineage (NCBI taxonomy): Eukaryota > Metazoa > Chordata > Actinopteri > Cyprinodontiformes > Aplocheilidae > Pachypanchax > Pachypanchax playfairii. Next base: position 87,718 of record SSNP01000142.1, read on the forward strand.
GGTGTCTGACTGCAGGTGACTGACTGCAGGTGTCTGACTGCAGGTGACTGACTGCAGGTGTCTGACTGCAGGTGTCTGACTGCAGGTGTCTGACTGCAGGTGACTGACTGCAGGTGACTGACTGCAGGTGTCTGACTGCAGGTGTCTGACTGCAGGTGACTGACTGCATGTGTCTGACTGCAGGTGTCTGACTGCAGGTGTCTGACTGCAGGTGTCTGACTGCAGGTGTCTGACTGCAGGTGACTGACTGCAGGTGTCTGACTGCAGGTGACTGACTGCAGGTGACTGACTGCAGGTGTCTGACTGCAGGTGACTGACTGCAGGTGACTGACTGCAGGTGACTGACTGCAGGTGTCTGACTGCAGGTGACTGACTGACTTTTTCTGTATCTACATGTAATTTCCCTCCGTGGGACAATAAAGGCACATCAAATCAATTCAAATCAAATATTCAGCCAAAAAGTCAGAAAAGTAATTTCTGAATTTATTATTTATATTACAATTATTTACATCATCAGAATAAAACACCTACCTTAGCTTTGGGCTCTTTGTTATCTCTTTCAAGCTTTTAAAGGCTACAGCTGCTTCCATCTTTGTGTATGGTTGCCATGGTTACAGGAGACTGTTAGTTTTCACACCAGGTAACAGTTGTTGTATGTGTTTGTGTTTAGGCTCAGCTGTTGGAGCTTCGCACTCAGAACTACCAGCTGTCAGATGATCTCAGGAAGAACACAGCAGGTAAACGTCCTGATAAAAGTTGTTCTGCTCTTTAGAAAATGTACAGCAGGTGTGTGGGAGTTGGTCAACATCTCCATGGCCTCATCAGCAGAGGTTAGAATCTAGTAAACGTGGTTCAGAGAACTGGGGATGAGATCAAGGAGGAACACGACTGACAAGCTGCAGCGCGAGGTTTAACTGTGTTACAGGAGACAATAACTTCGGGTGGGGGGGTGGGGGGGTTCTGTAGTGATCTGTGCTGAAAGGAAAGATAGTCAAAGTTAAATGATCTGAGAAATGACACAATGAAAACACTACAGCAGTTTACACAAACAGTGCAAGTGAAACAGACTGTCAACAATATTGAAAAAAAAACCAACTAAATGAACAGAAAAAAAAAAGGAGCCATTAAACATGTTTTTGGAAAGAGACAGTCTGATTGGTTTATCTGTATGTCAAAAGCATAAGAACAAAAGACACTTAGTGAACCTGGCGAGAGTTTTTATGAAAAACTTTGTAGTGTTTCTGGATCCTAGTGTGAAGAACTTGTTGAGCTGACTTGTCTTCAGCCCACCACCCCCCCCCCACCCCCATGCAGAAACCTGTGCTTTACTCTGTTTTTCAGAGCTGAATGCAGTTCGTCAGAAGAATGTAAACCTGGAGAGAGATTTTACCAAAGCACAGAAGGTACTCAGACCCTTCACACGATTCTTCTCACTGACTTCATGAAGAGCAGCTTATTTCATAATCTTTGTTTGTTCCATCTTCAGGCTTTGAATAAAAGTAAAAGAGCTCAGGTAAGTGAAAACCTGTCCCAGATGCAGCTGCAGGTTCACGATGACCCTCCGTTTGTCCCCATAGCTCATGTCAGCTGTTCACAGTCGGCTGTTCGCCGTCGGCTGTTCGCCGTCGGCTGTTCACCGTCAGCTGTTGGTTATATTAGTTAATAAGGAAATATAGCAGCTGGTTATTGAGTTCAGTCCATGTTTGTGTTGATACATGCAGCACAACCAGAACTTGCATGTTTCATGTCCTCAGATCAGGGCTGTATAGATTCTGCTGAAATCTGTGTGTTTGTTCAGCATGTGAAAGTTTTCTCTTACTGACTTTCTGTAAAATGTTTGTATTTAATAGCATTGTAAACATGCTGTTGTTTGGCAGGAAGTGGATGCTCTGCTGAGTGAGAATGAGATGCTGCAGGGGAAACTGCACAGCCAAGAGGAAGACTTCCGCCTGCAGAACAGCACACTGATGACTGAACTGTCTAAAGTACGTTTCAGTGTCTCTGTATCAAACTGCTTTTACATCAAACATGTTCCTAATTTCATCATTCTTCTAGCTGTGCACGCAGATCGAGCAGCTGGAACAGGAGAACCAGGGCCTGAAGGAAGGGGGTGGAGCCTCCAGGTCCAGTCTACCTTGTGACTCCACCTCCAGCCCTGCAAACGGAGAACTGCTCCGTCTCCAGGCTGAAAACTCCACCCTGCAGAAAAACCTAAAAGGTGAGTTTGTGGGTTTGATGCTGTTGAACTTGTCGATAGGACTAAAGGACAAGTTGATTTTAAAGCTGTTTCAGGCTGAAATACAAACCAGGAACATCAAATACGGAACATGGAGACTAGGCGAATGAGCGTCATCCTCTAGTTGACATGAAAATTTGTGATTGGTAACAGGAAGAAAACATCTCACAGCTTCAGCCTGTGGAGAGATGATCAGCTGTCTGTAGATCAGTGTTACAAACTAAACCAGAACATCTGAGACATAAAGGACTGACAAGTTCAGCTATTCAGATCCTAAACTGTAACAACATTCTAAAGACACTGAAAGAACTGGAGCGGTACAGGTTCTGTTGTTAAACTCGGATCTCCTGCAGGTTTAAAGCTCCAGTTCTGTACAACCCACATGTCTCACTGTTTGTTCTTCAGTCCTCCAGGAACGCTTTGACAAAGAGCTGCAGCGGCAGGCGGTTGCCCACGGCAACCAGAGCGCTGCCACGGACAAGTCAGCTGATGCTAATGGAGTCTCTGATGTCACGGCAGGAGGGGGGGAGGAGGCAGCAGAAGGAACCGCTGAGAGAGTGGAACAGGTGACACCTGACACTCACCTGCAGCACACCTGAATCACATGACGTTAAATTATACAGTCGTCATGTTCTTCTTTAAAATTGTAAAATATTATCTCTTCAGTTTAACAACAGAAAAAATTAAGAAAACCAAAAAAGAAAATCACAAATTTAAACCCACAAGTTAAGAAATATTTTCTGGACAGAATTTCTGACAAATATGAACAAGATATTTAAATAAATGCTGAGATTTTTTTTGGCTTTTGGAAAAGTTTATTTCAAATGGAATTTGTCAGGTGTTTTACTGAGTTGTGACCTAAAGTTTTTTTTTGTTCCAGATTGAGGCTCCGCTCCAGCACACAGACTCTCAGTTACATGGTGAGTTTCTAATTTGGTGTGTTTGTTTTTTGTCAGTTAGTTTTCACAGAGAGGAATGAGCAGAGTTTTACTGAAATCAGTCCCCATTTCCTGAAAACAACTAAGCCTTGAATAAAATCAATACATTATTAAATCAGTTTAAAGAATAGATGGGTGAAACATACGTATATTATTTAAAACAAATATGAAAAAGTCTGAGAAATAATCCTTAACAATAAAAACTAAAGATTATACAGACTGATGATGTCTTTAACTCAAAAGACAATTTATATTTTCATTCAGTTTTTTAGAATATAAACTAAGAGTTTGTTTTTGTTGTAACTAAGTTTGTTGGTAAGAAGCGTTGAATGAAGCCACGTTAGAAAATGCAGCTGTGGGTTGAGCAGCAGAGCGAAGTTGGTGATGAAGTGATGAAGACAAACAACGTGTGTCAGCTGAGAGCAGAGCAGAGAGATATGTTAGACTTTCATCCGTTACAAACGTCTGTGTTTGAGCAGCTGGTATTTGATATTTTCTTACTTGTGTTTGAGAACTGAGGTCTCGGGTTGACTTTTTGAGTGTAGCTAGCTGGCTCAGGGCAGACACACACTACACGCCGCCCAGCTGACCAGCAGCTGAAGCTGTTTACTGAGCTGAGGAGACATGACACCCTACAGAAATAGGATCTTTATTTTCAAACTGCTGAAAACATTTATTCTCCTCAGTGAAGTATTTTTTGCAAATATGCTAAATTAAAACATACTTCTTCCTGTTTTACTTGTTTATAATAAAACGTGTCCACATCTGTCAACAACATGTTAAGTGTTAGTCCAGAAAACATATTCAGTAAATTAAATAATAAGCTGTGATCCAGTCTAAGTCCTGCAGAGAATACCTGTCAGGTAACCTAGTGTTGGCGCTGGTGTAGTGTGTGTCTGGCCTAACGGACTGCCCCTGCTGTGTGCGGCGCCCCCTTTAGGCCTGTCAGAGAAGAGCATAGAGAAGATTGTAGCTAAGCAGGCAGCGCTAGGCTGGTCGGCTGCTCTCTGTCCAATAACTCACTGCTTTGGACCAGAACTGGAGATGGCACTGACAACGGAGCAGGAGGAGAAGAGGCTGCTGAGGGAGCAGATTCACAACCTGGAGGTAAACACACACCTGACATGCAACTGTCACCTGACCTACACCTGACCCACACCTGACTCACACCTGACCTACACCTGACCTACACCTGAACTACTCCTGAACTACACCTGACCCACACCTGACCTACACCTGACTCACACCTGACTCACACCTGACCTACACCTGACCCACACCTGACTCACGCCTGACCTACACCTGACCTACACCTGACTCACACCTGACCTACACCTGACCTACACCTGACCTACACCTGACCTACACCTGACCTACACCTGACCTACACCTGACCTACATCTGTCACCTGACCTACACCTGACCCACACCTGACCCACACCTGACACACACCTGACATACACCTGACCTACACCTGAACTACTCCTGAACTACACCTGACCCACACCTGACCTACACCTGACTCACACCTGACTCACACCTGACCTACACCTGACCTACATCTGTCACCTGACCCACACCTGACCTACACCTGACTCACACCTGACCTACACCTGACCTACATCTGTCACCTGACCCACACCTGACCTACACCTGACTCACACCTGACTCACACCTGACTCACACCTGACCTACACCTGACCCACACCTGACTCACACCTGACTCACACCTGACTCACACCTGACCTACACCTGACCCACACCTGACTCACACCTGACCTCCACCTGACCTACATCTGTCACCTGACCCACACCTGACCTACACCTGACTCACACCTGACTCACACCTGACCCACACCTGACCTACACCTGACCCACACCTGACCTCCACCTGACCTACACCTGACCCACACCTGACCTACACCTGACTCACGCCTGACTCACACCTGACCTACACCTGACCTACACCTGACTCACGCCTGACCTACACCTGACCTACACCTGACTCACACCTGACTCACACCTGACTCACACCTGACCTACACCTGACCTACACCTGACCTACACCTGACCTACACCTGACTCACACCTGACTCACACCTGACTCACACCTGACCTACACCTGACTCACACCTGACCTACACCTGACCTACACCTGAACTACACCTGAACTACTCCTGAACTACACCTGACTCACACCTGACCTACACCTGACTACACCTGACTCACACCTGACTCACACCTGACTCACACCTGACCTACACCTGACCTACACCTGACTCACACCTGACCTACACCTGACCTACTCCTGAACTACACCTGAACTACTCCTGAACTACACCTGACTCACACCTGACCTACACCTGCCTACACCTGACCTACACCTGACTCACACCTGACTCACACCTGACCTACACCTGACTCAAACCTGACTCACACCTGACCTACACCTGACTCACACCTGACCCACACCTGACTCACACCTGACTCACACCTGACTCACACCTGACTCACACCTGACCTACACCTGACCCACACCTGACTCACGCCTGACCTACACCTGACCTACACCTGACTCACACCTGACCCACACCTGACCTACACCTGACCTACACCTGACCTACACCTGACTCACACCTGACCCACACCTGACTCACACCTGACTCACACCTGACTCACACCTGACCCACACCTGACTCACACCTGACCTACACCTGACTACTCCTGAACTACACCTGAACTACTCCTGAACTACACCTGACCCACACCTGACCTACACCTGACTCACACCTGACCTACACCTGACCCACACCTGACCTACATCTGTCACCTGACCTACACCTGACCCACACCTGACTCACACCTGACTCACACCTGACTCACACCTGACCTAAACCTGACCTACACCTGAACTACTCCTGACCCACACCTGACCTACACCTGACTCACACCTGACTCACACCTGACCTACACCTGACCTACACCTGACCTACACCTGACTCACACCTGACTCACACCTGACCTACACCTGACTCACACCCGACCCACACCTGACCTACACCTGACTCACGCCTGACCTACACCTGACCTACACCTGACCTACACCTGACTCACACCTGACCTACACCTGACCTACACCTGACCCACACCTGACCTACACCTGACTCACACCTGACCCACACCTGACTCACACCTGACCCACACCTGACCCACACCTGACCCACACCTGACCCACACCTGACCCACACCTGACTCACACCTGACACACACCTGACCTACACCTGACCCACATCTGTCACCTGACCTACACCTGACTCACACCTGACTCACACCTGACTCACACCTGACCTACACCTGACCCACACCTGACCTACACCTGACCTACACCTGACCCACACCTGACCCACACCTGACCCACACCTGACTCACACCTGACCCACACCTGACCTACACCTGACTCACACCTGACTCACACCTGACCCACACCTGACCTACACCTGACCCACACCTGACTCACGCCTGACCTACACCTGACCTACACCTGAACTACTCCTGAACTACACCTGAACTACTCCTGAACTACACCTGACCTACACCTGACTCAAACCTGACTCACACCTGACCTACACCTGACTACACCTGACTCACACCTGACCTACACCTGACTCACACCTGACTCACACCTGACCTACACCTGACTCACACCTGACCTACACCTGACCTACACCTGACCTACTCCTGAACTACACCTGACCCACACCTGACCTACACCTGACTCACACCTGACTCACACCTGACCTACACCTGACCGACACCTGACCTACACCTGACCCACACCTGACTCACGCCTGACCTACACCTGACCTACACCTGACTCACACCTGACCGACACCTGACCTACACCTGAACTACTCCTGAACTACACCTGACCCACACCTGACCTACACCTGACTCACACCTGACTCACACCTGACCTACACCTGACTCACGCCTGACCTACACCTGACCTACACCTGACTCACACCTGACTCACACCTGACTCACACCTGACCTACACCTGACCCACACCTGACCCACACCTGACCTACACCTGACTCTCACCTGACCTACACCTGACTCACACCTGACCTACACCTGACTCACACCTGACTCACATCTGACTCACACCTGACCTACACCTGACCTACACCTGAACTACTCCTGAACTACACCTGAACTACTCCTGACTCACACCTGACTCACACCTGACCTACACCTGACTCACACCTGACCTACACCTGACTCACACCTGACCTACACCTGACCTACACCTGAACTACTCCTGAACTACACCTGACCTACTCCTGACTCACACCTGACTCACACCTGACCTACACCTGACTCACACCTGACTCACACCTGACCTACACCTGAACTACACCTGACCTACACCTGACCTACCCCTGACTCACACCTGACTCACACCTGACTCACACCTGACTCACACCTGACTCACACCTGACTCACACCTGACTCACACCTGACCTACACCTGACTCACACCTGACCTACACCTGCCTCACACCTGACTCACACCTGACCTACACCTGACCTACACCTGAACTACTCCTGAACTACACCTGACCCACACCTGACCTACACCTGACTCACACCTGACCTACACCTGACCCACACCTGACCCACACCTGACCTACTCCTGACCCACACCTGACCTACACCTGACTCACACCTGACCTACACCTGACTCACGCCTGACTCACGCCTGACCTACACCTGACCTACACCTGACTCACGCCTGACCTACACCTGACCTACACCTGAACTACTCCTGAACTACACCTGACTCACACCTGACCTACGCCTGACTCACACCTGACCTACACCTGACTCACACCTGACTCACATCTGACTCACACCTGACCTACACCTGACTCACCCCTGACCTACACCTGACCCACACCTGACCTACACCTGACTCACACCTGACTCACACCTGACCTACACCTGACCTACACCTGACCTACACCTGACTCACACCTGACCCACACCTGACTCACACCTGACTCACACCTGACCTACACCTGACCTACACCTGAACTACTCCTGAACTACACCTGACCCACACCTGACCTACACCTGACTCACACCTGCCCTACACCTGACCCACACCTGACCCACACCTGACTCACCCCTGACCTACACCTGACCTACACCTGACCTACCCCTGACCCACACCTGACCTACACCTGCCCTACACCTGACTCACACCTGACCTACACCTGACCTACACCTGAACTACTCCTGACCCACACCTGACCTACACCTGACTCACACCTGACTCACGCCTGACCCACACCTGACCTACACCTGACTCACACCTGACTCACACCTGACTTACACCTGACCTACACCTGACCTACGCCTGACTCACACCTGACTCACACCTGACTCACACCTGACTCACACCTGACTCACACCTGACCTACACCTGACCTACACCTGACCTACACCTGACCTACATCTGTCACCTGACCTACACCTGACCCACGCCTGACCCACACCTGACTCACACCTGACCTACACCTGACGCACACCTGACTCACACCTGACTCACACCTGTCTCACACCTGACCTACACCTGACCTACACCTGTCCTACACCTGACTCACACCTGACCCACACCTGACCTACTCCTGACTCACACCTGACCTACACCTGACTCACACCTGACTCACACCTGACCTACACCTGACCTACACCTGAACTACTCCTGACCCACACCTGACCTACACCTGACTCACACCTGACTCACACCTGACCTACACCTGACCTACACCTGACTCACACCTGACTCACACCTGACCTACACCTGACCTACTCCTGAACTACACCTGAACTACTCCTGAACCACACCTGACCCCCACCTGACCTACACCTGACTCACACCTGACCTACACCTGACTCACACCTGACTCACACCTGACTCACACCTGACTCACACCTGACCTACACCTGACCTACACCTGACCTACACCTGACTCACACCTGACCCAAACCTGACCTACACCTGAACTACTCCTGAACTACACCTGACCTACACCTGACTCACACCCGACTCACACCTGACCTACACCTGACTCACACCTGACTCACACCTGACCTACACCTGACCTACACCTGACCTACATCTGACGTCACCTGACCTACACCTGACCTACACCTGACTCACACCTGACTCACACCTGACTCACACCTGACCTACACCTGACCACACCTGACCTACACCTGACTCACACCTGACCTACACCTGACCTACACCTGACTCACACCTGACCTACACCTGACTCACACCTGACTCACACCTGACCTACACCTGACCTACACCTGAACTACTCCTGAACTACACCTGAACTACTCCTGAACTACACCTGACCCACACCTGACCTACACCTGACTCACACCTGACCTACACCTGACTCACACCTGACTCACACCTGACGTACACCTGACCTACACCTGACTCACACCTGACCCACACCTGAACCACACCTGACCTACACCTGACCCACACCTGACCCACTCCTGACCTACACCTGAACTACTCCTGAACTACACCTGAACTACTCCTGAACTACACCTGACCCACACCTGACCTACACCTGACTCACACCTGACCTACACCTGACTCACACCTGACCTACACCTGACTCACACCTGACTCACACCTGACCTACACCTGACTCACACCTGACCTACACCTGACCTACACCTGACCTACATCTGTCACCTGACCTACACCTGACTCACACCTGACTCACACCTTACCTACACCTGACTCACACCTGACCTACACCTGACCTACACCTGACTCACACCTGACCTACACCTGACTCACACCTGACTCACACCTGACTCACACCTGACCTACACCTGAACTACTCCTGACCTACACCTGACCTACTCCTGAACTACTCCTGAACTACACCTGACTCACACCTGACCTACACCTGACTCACACCTGACCTACACCTGACCTACACCTGACTACTCCTGACCTACACCTGACCTACTCCTGAACTACACCTGACCCACACCTGACTCACACCTGACTCACACCTGACCTACACCTGACTTACACCTGACCTACACCTGACTCACACCTGACTCACATCTGACTCACACCTGACCTACACCTGACTCACACCTGACCTACACCTGACCTACACCTGAACTACTCCTGAACTACACCTGAACTACTCCTGAACTACACCTGACCCACTCCTGAACTACACCTGACTCACACCTGACCTACACCTGACTCACACCTGACTCACATCTGACTCACACCTGACCTACACCTGACTCACACCTGACCTACACCTGACCTACACCTGAACTACTCCTGAACTACACCTGAACTACTCCTGAACTACACCTGACCCACACCTGACCTACACCTGACTCACACCTGACCTACACCTGACTCACACCTGACTCACACCTGACTCACACCTGACCTACACCTGTCTCACACCTGACCTACACCTGACCTACCCCTGACCCACACCTGACCTACACCTGACTCACGCCTGACTCACGCCTGACCTACACCTGACCTACACCTGACTCACGCCTGACCTACACCTGACCTACACCTGAACTACTCCTGAACTACACCTGACCCACACCTGACCTACACCTGACTCACACCTGACCTACACCTGACCTACACCTGAACTACTCCTGAACTACACCTGAACTACTCCTGAACTACACCTGACCCACACCTGACCCACACCTGACCTCCACCTGACCCACACCTGACCTACACCTGACTCACACCTGACTCACATCTGACTCACACCTGACCTACACCTGACTCACACCTGACCTACACCTGACCTACACCTGAACTACTCCTGAACTACACCTGACCCACTCCTGACCCACACCTGACCTACACCTGACTCACACCTGACCTACACCTGACCTCCACCTGACCCACACCTGACCTACATCTGTCACCTGCCCTACACCTGACTCACACCTGACTCACACCTGACCTACACCTGACCTACACCTGACCTACACCTGACTCACATCTGACTCACACCTGACCTACACCTGACCTACACCTGACTCACACCTGACCTACACCTGACTCACACCTGACCTACACCTGACTCACACCTGACCTACACCTGACCTACACCTGACCCACTCCTGACCTACATCTGTCACCTGACCTACACCTGACCTACACCTGACCTACATCTGTCACCTGACCTACACCTGACCTACATCTGTCACCTGACCTACACCTGACTCACACCTGACTCACACCTGACCTACACCTGACTCACACCTGACCTACACCTGACTCACACCTGACTCACACCTGACCTACACCTGACTCACACCTGACCTACACCTGACCTACACCTGACCTACATCTGTCACCTGACCTACACCTGACCTACATCTGTCACCTGACCTACATCTGTCACCTGACCTACACCTGACTCACACCTGACTCACACCTGACCTACACCTGACCTACCCCTGACCTACACCTGACTCACACCTGACTCACACCTGACTCACACCTGACTCACACCTAACCCACACCTGCCTCACCCCTGACTCACACCTGACTCACACCTGACACACACCTGACCTACACCTGACCTACACCTGACCCCCACCTGACCTACATCTGTCACCTGACCTACACCTGACTCACACCTGACTCACACCTGACCTACACCTGACCGACACCTGACCTACACCTGACTCACACCTGACTCACACCTGACCTACACCTGACCCACACCTGACTCACGCCTGACCTACACCTGACCTACCCCTGACTCACACCTGACCTACACCTGACTCACACCTGACCTACACCTGACTCACACCTGACCTACACCTGACCTACACCTGAACTACTCCTGAACTACACCTGACCCACACCTGACCTACACCTGACTCACACCTGACCTACACCTGACCTACACCTGACCTACACCTGACCTATACCTGACCTACATCTGTCACCTGACCTACACATGACTCACACCTGACTCACACCTGACCTACACCTGACTCACACCTGACCTACACCTGACTCACACCTGACCTACACCTGACCTACACCTGACCTCCATCTGTCACCTGACCTACACCTGACCCACACCTGACTCACACCTGTCTCACACCTGACCTACACCTGACCTACACCTGAACTACTCCTGAACTACACCTGAACTACTCCTGAACTACACCTGACCCACACCTGACCTACACCTGACTCACACCTGACCTGCACCTGACCTACACCTGACCTACACCTGACTCACACCTGACCTACACCTGACTCACACCTGACTCACACCTGACCTACACCTGACCTACACCTGACCTACATCTGTCACCTGACCTACACCTGACCTACACCTGACTCACACCTGACTCACACCTGACCTACACCTGACTCACACCTGACTCACACCTGACTTACACCTGACCTACACCTGACCTACTCCTGAACTACACCTGACCTACTCCTGAACTACACCTGACCCACACCTGACCTACACCTGACTCACACCTGACCTACACCTGACCTACACCTGACCCACACCTGACCCACACCTGACCTACACCTGACTCACACCTGACCTACACCTGACTCACACCTCACTCACACCTGACCTACACCTGACCCACACCTGACCTACATCTGTCACCTGACCTACACCTGACCCACACCTGACTCACACCTGACTCACACCTGACCTACTCCTGACCTACACCTGACTCACACCTGACCTACACCTGACTCAAACCTGACTCACACCTGACCTACACCTGACTCACTCCTGACCTACACCTGACCTACACCTGAACTACTCCTGAACTACACCTGACCTACTCCTGAACTACACCTGACCCACACCTGACCTACACCTGACTCACACCTGACCTACACCTGACTCACACCTGACTCACATCTGACTCACACCTGACCTACACCTGACCCACACCTGACTCACGCCTGACCTACACCTGACCTACACCTGACTCACACCTGACTTACACCTGACCTACACCTGAACTACTCCTGAACTACACCTGACCCACACCTGACCCACACCTGACTCACACCTGACCTACACCTGACTCACACCTGACCTACACCTGACCTACACCTGAACTACTCCTGAACTACACCTGAACTACTCCTGAACTACACCTGACTCACACCTGACCTACACCTGACCTACACCTGACCTACACCTGACTCACACCTGACCTACACCTGACTCACACCTGACTCACACCTGACCTACACCTGACTCACACCTGACCTACACCTGAACTACACCTGACCCACACCTGACCTACTCCTGACTCACACCTGACTCACACCTGACCTACACCTGACCCACACCTGACTCACGCCTGACCTACACCTGACCTACACCTGACTCACACCTGACCTACACCTGACCTACACCTGACCCACACCTGACCTACATCTGTCACCGGACCTACACCTGACGCCACCTGACCTACACCTGACCTACACCTGACTCACACCTGACTCACACCTGACCTACACCTGACCCACACCTGACTCACGCCTGACCTACACCTGACCTACACCTGACTCACACCTGACCTACACCTGACCTACACCTGAACTACTCCTGAACTACACCTGACCCACACCTGACCTACACCTGACTCACACCTGACCTACACCTGACCTACACCTGACCTACACCTGACCTACATCTGTCACCTGACCTACGCCTGACCCACACCTGACCCACACCTGACTCACACCTGACCTACACCTGACCTACACCTGAACTACTCCTGACCTACACCTGACCCACACCTGAACTACACCTGACCCACACCTGACCCACCCCTGACCCACACCTGACCTACCCCTGACCCACACCTGACTCACACCTGACCTACTCCTGACTCACACCTGACCTACACCTGACTCACACCTGACCTACACCTGACCTACACCTGAACTACTCCTGAACTACACCTGACCTACACCTGACTCACACCTGACTCACACCTGACCTACACCTGACTCACACCTGCCTCACACCTGACTCACACCTGACCTACACCTGAATCACACCTGACCTACACCTGACCTACACCTGACCCACACCTGACTCACGCCTGACCTACGCCTGACCTACACCTGACCTACACCTGACCTATACCTGACCTACATCTGTCACCTGACCTACACATGACTCACACCTGACTCACACCTGACCTACACCTGACTCACACCTGACCTACACCTGCCTCACACCTGACCTACACCTGACCTACACCTGCCCTACACCTGACCTACACCTGACTCACACCTTACTCACACCTGACTCACACCTGACCTACACCTGACCTACACCTGACCTACACCTGACTTACACCTGACTCACACCTGACTCACACCTGACTCACACCTGACCTACACCTGACCCACACCTGACCTACACCTGACCTACACCTGACCTATATCTGTCACCTGACCTACACCTGACTCACACCTGACCCACACCTGACCTACACCTGACTCGCACCTGACCTACACCTGACTCACACCTGACCTACACCTGACCCACACCTGACCCCACCTGACCTACACCTGACTCACACCTGACCTACACCTGACCTCCACCTGACCTACACCTGACCTCCATCTGTCACCTGACCTACACCTGACTCACACCTGACTCACACCTGACTCACACCTGACCTACACCTGACCCACACCTGACTCACGCCTGACCTACACCTGACCTACACCTGACCAACACCTGACCTACACCTGACTCACACCTGACCCACACCTGACTCACACCTGACTCACACCTGACCTACACCTGACCTACACCTGACCGACACCTGACCTACATCTGTCCCCTGACCTACACCTGACTCACACCTGACTCACGCCTGACCTACACCTGACCCACACCTGACCTACTCCTGAACTACACCTGACCCACACCTGACCTACACCTGACTCACACCTGACCTACACCTGACTCACACCTGACCTACACCTGACCTACACCTGAACTACTCCTGAACTACACCTGAACTACTCCTGAACTACACCTGACCCACACCTGACTCCCACCTGACTCACACCTGACCTACACCTGACCTACACCTGACCTACACCTGACCCACACCTGACCCACACCTGACTCACACCTGACCTACACCTGACCTACACCTGAACTACTCCTGACCCACACCTGACCTACACCTGACTCACACCTGACTCCCACCTGACTTACACCTGACCTACACCTGACCTACACCTGACCTACACCTGACTCACACCTGACTCACACCTGACTCACACCTGACCTACACCTGACCTACACCTGACTCACACCTGACTCACACCTGACCTACACCTGACCTACACCTGACTACTCCTGACCCACACCTGACCTACACCTGACTCACACCTGACTCACACCTGACCTACACCTGACCTACACCTGACTCACACCTGACCTACACCTGACTCACACCTGACTCACACCTGACCTACACCTGACCTACACCTGACTCACACCTGACTCACACCTGACCTACACCTGAACTACTCCTGAACTACACCTGACCCACACCTGACCCACACCTGACTCACACCTGACCTACACCTGACTCACACCTGACTCACACCTGACCTACACCTGACTCACACCTGACTCACACCTGACTCACACCTGACCTACACCTGACCTACACCTGACCTACACCTGACCTACTCCTGAACTACACCTGACCCACACCTGACCTACACCTGACTCACACCTGACCTACCCCTGACTCACACCTGACTCACACCTGACCTACACCTGACCGTCACCTGACCTACACCTGACCTACACCTGACTCACACCTGACCTACTCCTGACCTACACCTGACCTACACCTGACCTACATCTGTCACCTGACCTACACATGACTCACACCTGACTCACACCTGACTTACACCTGACTCACACCTGACCTACACCTGACTCACACCTGACCTACACCTGACCTACACCTGAACTACTCCTGAACTACACCTGAACTACTCCTGAACTACACCTGACCCACACCTGACCTACACCTGACTCACACCTGACCTACACCTGACCTACACCTGACTCACACCTGACCTACACCTGACTCACACCTGACTCACACCTGACCTACACCTGACCTACACCTGACCTACACCTGACCTACATCTGTCACCTGACCTACACCTGACTCACACCTGACTCACACCTGACCTACACCTGACTCACACCTGACCTACACCTGACTCACACCTGACCTACACCTGACTCACACCTGACTCACACCTGACCGACACCTGACTCACACCTGACCTACACCTGACCTACACCTGAACTACTCCTGAACTACACCTGAACTACTCCTGAACTACACCTGACCCACACCTGACCCACACCTGACCTACACCTGACCCACCCCTGACCTACACCTGACTCACACCTGACTCACACCTGACTCCCACCTGACCTACACCTGACCTACACCTGACCTACTCCTGAACTACACCTGACCCACACCTGACCTACACCTGACTCACACCTGACCTACACCTGACTCACACCTGACTCACACCCGACCTACACCTGACCTACACCTGACTCACACCTGACCTACACCTGAACTACTCCTGAACTACACCTGAACTACTCCTGAACTACACCTGACTCACACCTGACCTACACCTGACCTACACCTGACCTACACCTGACCTACATCTGTCACCTGACCTACACCTGACCCACACCTGACCTACACCTGACCTACACCTGACCTACACCTGACCCACACCTGACCTACACCTGACCTACACCTGAACTACACCTGACCTACACCTGACCCACCCCTGACCTACACCTGACTCACACCTGACCTACCCCTGACCCACACCTGACCTACACCTGACTCACGCCTGACTCACGCCTGACCTACACCTGACTCACACCTGACTCACGCCTGACTCACACCTGACTCACACCTGACCTACACCTGACCTACACCTGACTCACACCTGACTCACATCTGACTCACACCTGACTCACACCTGACCTACACCTGACCTACTCCTGAACTACACCTGAACTACTCCTGAACTACACCTGACTCACACCTGACCTACCCCTGCCCTACACCTGACCTACACCTGACCTACACCTGACCGACACCTGACCCACACCTGACCTACACCTGACTCAAACCTGACTCACACCTGACCTACACCTGACCTACACCTGACTCACACCTGACTCACACCTGACCTACACCTGACCTACACCTGACCTACACCTGACCTACACCTGACTCACACCTGACCTACACCTGACCTACACCTGAACTACTCCTGAACTACACCTGACCTACACCTGACTCACACCTGACTCACACCTGACCTACACCTGACTCACACCTGACTCACACCTGACCCACACCTGACCTACACCTGACCTACACCTGACCTACATCTGTCACCTGACCTACACCTGACCCACACCTGACCCACACCTGACCCACCCCTGACCCACACCTGACCTACACCTGACCTACACCTGACCTACACCTGACCTACTCCTGAACTACACCTGACCCACACCTGACCTACACCTGACTCGCACCTGACCTACACCTGACTCACACCTGACTCACACCTGACCTACACCTGACTCACACCTGACTCACACCTGACCTACACCTGACCTACATCTGACTCACACCTGACTCACACCTGACCTACACCTGACCTACACCTGACCTACACCTGACCTACTCCTGAACTACACCTGACCCACACCTTACCTACACCTGACTCACACCTGACTCACACCTGACTCACACCTGACCTACACCTGAACTACTCCTGAACTACTCCTGAACTACTCCTGAACTACACCTGACCTACACCTGACCTACACCTGACCTACTCCTGAACTACACCTGACCCACACCTGACCTACACCTGACCTACACCTGACCTACACCTGACCTACACCTGACCTACACCTGACCCACACCTGACCTACACCTGACTCACACCTGACCTACACCTGACTCACACCTGACTCACCTGACCTACACCTGACCTACTCCTGAACTACACCTGACCCACACCTGACCTACACCTGACTCACACCTGACCTACACCTGACTCACACCTGACTCACATCTGACTCACACCTGACTCACACCTGACCTACACCTGACCTACACCTGAACTACACCTGAACTACTCCTGAACTACACCTGACTCACACCTGACCTACACCTGACCTACACCTGACCCACACCTGACCTACACCTGACCCACACCTGACCTACACCTGACCCCCACCTGACCTACACCTGACTCACCCCTGACCTACACCTGACTCACACCTGACCTACACCTGACCTACACCTGACCTACTCCTGAACTACACCTGACCCACACCTGACCTACACCTGACTCACACCTGACCTACACCTGACTCACGCCTGACTCACGCCTGACCTACACCTGACCTACACCTGACTCACGCCTGACCTACACCTGACCTACTCCTGAACTACACCTGACCCACGCCTGACCTACACCTGACTCACACCTGACCTACACCTGACTTACACCTGACCTACACCTGACCTATGTCTGTCACCTGACCTACACCTGACTCACACCTGACTCACACCTGACCTACACCTGACCTACACCTGACCTACACCTGACCTACATCTGTCACCTGACCTACACCTGACCTACACCTGACCTACATCTGTCACCTGACCTACACCTGACTCACACCTGCCTGACACCTGACCTACACCTGACTCACACCTGACCTACACCTGACTCACACCTGACTCACACCTGACCTACACCTGACTCACACCTGACTCACACCTGACCTACACCTGACCTCCACCTGACCTCCACCTGACCTACACCTGACCTCCATCTGACACCTGACCTACACCTGACTCACACCTGACTCACACCTGACCTACACCTGACTCACACCTGACTCACACCTGACCTACACCTGACTCACACCTGACTCACACCTGACCTACACCTGACCTACACCTGACTCACACCTGACCTACACCTGACCTACACCTGAACCACACCTGACCTACATCTGTCACCTGACCTACACCTGACTCACACCTGACTCACACCTGACCTACACCTGACCTACACCTGACCTACACCTGACCTACATCTGTCACCTGACCTACACCTGACTCACACCTGACTCACACCTGACCTACACCTGACCACACCTGACCTACACCTGACTCACACCTGACTCACACCTGACCTACACCTGACCCACACCTGACCTACACCTGACCTACACCTGACTCACACCTGACCTACACCTGACCTACACCTGACCCCCACCTGACCTACATCTGTCACCTGACCTACACCTGACTCACACCTGACTCACACCTGACCTACACCTGACCTACACCTGACCTACACCTGACCTACATCTGTCACCTGACCTACACCTGACCTACATCTGTCACCTGACCTACATCTGTCACCTGACCTACATCTGTCACCTGACCTACACCTGACTCACACCTGACTCACACCTGACCTACACCTGACTCACACCTGACCTACACCTGACCTACACCTGTCCTACACCTGACCCACACCTGACCTACACCTGACCTACACCTGAACTACTCCTGAGCTACACCTGACCTACACCTGACCTACATCTGTCACCTGACCTACACCTGACTCACACCTGACTCACACCTGACCTACACCTGACCTACACCTGACCTACACCTGACCTACATCTGTCACCTGACCCACACCTGACTCACTCCTGCCTCACACCTGACCTACACCTGACTCACACCTGACCTACACCTGACTCACACCTGACTCACACCTGACCTACACCTGACCCACACCTGACCTACACCTGAACTACTCCTGAACTACACCTGAACTACTCCTGAACTACACCTGACCCACACCTGACCCACACCTGCCCTACACCTGACCCACACCTGACCCACACCTGCCCCACACCTGACCCACACCTGACTCACACCTGACCTACACCTGACCTACACCTGACCTACACCTGACCTACACCTGACCTACATCTGTCACCTGACCTACACCTGACTCACACCTGACTCACGCCTGACCTACACCTGACCCACACCTGACCCACTCCTGAACTACACCTGACCTACACCTGACCTACACCTGACCTACTCCTGACCTACACCTGACCTACTCCTGAACTACACCTGACTCACACCTGACCTACACCTGACCTACACCTGACCCCCACCTGACCTACACCTGACTCACACCTGACTCACGCCTGACCTACACCTGACCTACACCTGACTCACGCCTGACCTACACCTGACCTACACCTGAACTACTCCTGAACTACACCTGACCCACACCTGACCTACACCTGACCTACACCTGACCCCCACCTGACCTACACCTGACTCACACCTGACCTACACCTGACCTACACCTGACCCCACCTGACCTCCATCTGTCACCTGACCTACACCTGACCTACATCTGTCACCTGACTTACACCTGACCTACACCTGACCTACATCTGTCACCTGACCTACACCTGACCTACATCTGTCACCTGACCTACATCTGTCACCTGACCTACACCTGACCTACACCTGACCTACACCTGACCTACACCTGACCTACATCTGTCACCTGACCTACATCTGTCACCTGACCTACACCTGACCTACGTCTGTCACCTGACCTACACCTGACCTACACCTGACCTACATCTGTCACCTGACCTACACCTGACCTACACCTGACCCACACCTGACCTACACCTGACTCACACCTGACCTACCCTGACTCACACCTGACTCACACCTGACCTACACCTGACCCACACCTGACCTACACCTGACTCACGCCTGACTCACGCCTGACCTACACCTGACCTACACCTGACCCACACCTGACCCACCCCTGACCTACACCTGACTCACACCTGAACTACTCCTGAAGTACACCTGACCCACACCTGACCTACACCTGACTCACACCTGACTCACGCCTGACCTACACCTGACCTACACCTGACTCACGCCTGACCTACACCTGAACTACTCCTGAACTACACCTGACCCACACCTGACCTACACCTGACTCACACCTGACCTACACCTGACCTACACCTGAACCACACCTGACCTACATCTGTCACCTGACCTACACCTGACTCACACCTGACTCACACCTGACCTACACCTGACCTACACCTGACCTACACCTGACCTACATCTGACACCTGACCTACACCTGACTCACACCTGACCTACACCTGACCTACACCTGACCTACACCTGACCTACATCTGTCACCTGACCTACACCTGACCTACATCTGTCACCTGACCTACATCTGTCACCTGACCTACACCTGACCTACACCTGACCTACACCTGACCTACACCTGACCTACACCTGACCTACATCTGTCACCTGACCTACATCTGTCACCTGACCTACACCTGACCTACATCTGTCACCTGACCTACACCTGACCTACATCTGTCACCTGACCTACATCTGTCACCTGACCTACACATGACCTACACCTGACCTACATCTGTCACCTGATCTACACCTGACCTACATCTGTCACCTGACCTACACCTGACCTACATCTGTCACCTGACCTACACCTGACCTACTCCTGAACTACACCTGACCCACACCTGACCTACGCCTGACTCACACCTGACCTACACCTGACTCACACCTGACCTACACCTGACTCACACCTGACTCACACCTGACCTACACCTGACCTACACCTGACCTACACCTGACCTACATCTGTCACCTGACCTACACCTGACTCACACCTGACTCACACCTGACCTACACCTGACTCACACCTGACCTACACCTGACTCTACACCTGACCTACACCTGAACCACACCTGACCTACATCTGTCACCTGACCTACACCTGACTCACACCTGACTCACACCTGACCTACACCTGACCTACCCCTGACCTACACCTGACCTACTCCTGCCCTACCCCTGACCCACACCTGACCTACACCTGACTCACACCTGACCACGCCTGACCTACACCTGACCTACACCTGACCCACACCTGACTTACACCTGACTCACACCTGACCTACACCTGACTCACACCTGACTCACACCTGACCTACACCTGACTCACACCTGACCTACACCTGACCTACACCTGACCTACACCTGACCTACACCTGACCTACATCTGTCACCTGACCTACACCTGACCTACATCTGTCACCTGACCTACATCTGTCACCTGACCTACACCTGACCTACATCTGTCACCTGACCTACACCTGACCTACATCTGTCACCTGACCTACACCTGACCTACACCTGACCTACATCTGTCACCTGACCTACACCTGACCTACATCTGTCACCTGACCTACATCTGTCACCTGACCTACACCTGACCTACATCTGTCACCTGACCTACACCTGACCTACACCTGACCTACATCTGTCACCTGACCTACACCTGACTCACACCTGTCCCACACCTGTCCCACACCTGACCCACACCTGACCTACTCCTGACCTACACCTGACCCACACCTGCCCTACACCTGACTCACACCTGACTCACGCCTGACCTACACCTGACTCACACCTGACCTACCCCTGACCTACACCTGACCTACACCTGACCTACACCTGACCTACATCTGTCACCTGACCTACACCTGACTCACACCTGACTCACGCCTGACCTACACCTGACCTACACCTGACCTACTCCTGAACTACACCTGACCCACACCTGACCTACACCTGACTCACACCTGACCTACACCTGACTCGCACCTGACCTACACCTGACTCACACCTGACTCACACCTGACCTACACCTGACCCACACCTGACCTACACCTGACCTACACCTGACTCACACCTGACCTACACCTGACCTACACCTGACCTACATCTGTCACCTGACCTACACCTGACCTACACCTGACCTACATCTGTCACCTGACCTACACCTGACCTACATCTGTCACCTGACCTACATCTGTCACCTGACCTACACCTGACCTACATCTGTCACCTGACCTACACCTGACCTACATCTGACTCACACCTGACCTACACCTGACCTACTCCTGAACTACACCTGACCCACACCTGACCTACACCTGACTCACACCTGAACTACTCCTGAAGTACACCTGACCCACACCTGACCTACACCTGACTCACACCTGACTCACGCCTGACCTACACCTGACCTACACCTGACCCACACCTGAACTACTCCTGAACTACACCTGAACCACACCTGACCTACATCTGTCACCTGACCTACACCTGACTCACACCTGACTCACACCTGACCTACACCTGACCTACACCTGACCTACATCTGTCACCTGACCTACACCTGACCTACATCTGTCACCTGACCTACATCTGTCACCTGACCTACATCTGTCACCTGACCTACACATGACCTACACCTGACCTACATCTGTCACCTGATCTACACCTGACCTACATCTGTCACCTGACCTACATCTGTCACCTGACCTACACCTGACCTACACCTGACCCACACCTGACCTACACCTGACCCACACCTGACCCACGCCTGACCTACACCTGACCTACACCTGACCTACACCTGACCTACACCTGACTCCCACCTGACCTACACCTGACTCACACCTGACTCACGCCTGACCTACACCTGACCCACACCTGACCTACTCCTGAACTACACCTGACCCACACCTGACCTACACCCGACCTACACCTGACCTACACCTGACCTACTCCTGAACTACACCTGACCTACACCTGACTCACCCCTGACTCACACCTGACCTACACCTGACCCACACCTGACCTACACCTGACCTACACCGACTCACACCTGACCTACACCTGACCTACACCTGACCTACTCCTGAACTACACCTGACCCACACCTGACCTACACCTGACCTACACCTGACCTACACCTGACCTACTCCTGAACTACACCTGACCCACACCTGACCTACACCTGACTCACACCTGACTCACACCTGACCTACACCTGACCTACACCTGACCTACATCTGTCACCTGACCTACACCTGACTCACACCTGACCTACACCTGACTTACACCTGACTCACACCTGACCTACACCTGACCTACACCTGACCTACACCTGACTCACACCTGACTCACACCTGACCTACACCTGACCTACATCTGTCACCTGACCTACACCTGACCTACATCTGTCACCTGACCTACATCTGTCACCTGACCTACACCTGACCTACATCTGTCACCTGACCTACATCTGTCACCTGACCTACACCTGACCTACACCTGACCTACATCTGTCACCTGACCTACACCTGACCTACATCTGTCACCTGACCTACATCTGTCACCTGACCTACACCTGACCTACATCTGCACCTGACCTACACCTGACCTACACCTGTCCTACATCTGTCACCTGACCTACATCTGTCACCTGACCTACATCTGTCACCTGACCTACACCTGACCTACATCTGTCACCTGACCTACATCTTTCACCTGACCTACACCTGACCTACACCTGACCTACATCTGTCACCTGACCTACGCCTGACCTACATCTGTCACCTGACCTACACCTGACCTACATCTGTCACCTGACCTACATCTGTCACCTGACCTACATCTGTCACCTGACCTACACCTGACCTACACCTGACCTACATCTGTCACCTGACCTACACCTGACCTACATCTGTCACCTGACCTACATCTGTCACCTGACCTACACCTGACCTACATCTGTCACCTGACCTACACCTGACCTACACCTGGCCTACATCTGTCACCTGACCTACACCTGACTCACACCTGACTCACACCTGACTCACACCTGACCTACACCTGACCTACACCTTTCACCTGACCTACACCTGACTCACACCTGACTCACACCTGACCTACACCTGACTCACACCTGACCTACACCTGACCTACATCTGTCACCTGACCTACACCTGACTCACACCTGACCTACACCTGACCTACATCTGTCACCTGACCTACACCTGACCTACACCTGTCACCTGACCTACATCTGTCACCTGACCTACACCTGACCTACATCTGTCACCTGACCTACCCATGACCTACACCTGACCTACATCTGTCACCTGACCTACACCTGACCTACATCTGTCACCTGACCTACATCTGTCACCTGACCTACACCTGACCTACATCTGTCACCTGACCTACACCTGTCACCTGACCTACATCTGTCACCTGACCTACACATGACCTACACCTGACCTACATCTGTCACCTGACCTACACCTGACCTACATCTGTCACCTGACCTACACCTGTCACCTGACCTACATCTGTCACCTGACCTACACCTGTCACCTGACCTACATCTGTCACCTGACCTACACCTGACCTACATCTGTCACCTGACCTACACCTGACCTACATCTGTCACCTGACCTACATCTGTCACCTGACCTACACCTGACCTACATCTGTCACCTGACCTACATCTGTCACCTGACCTACACCTGCCCTACACCTGACCTACATCTGTCACCTGACCTACACCTGACCTACATCTGTCACCTGACCTACACCTGACCTACATCTGTCACCTGACCTACATCTGTCACCTGACCTACACCTGACCTACATCTGTCACCTGACCTACACCTGTCACCTGACCTACATCTGTCACCTGACCTACACCTGTCACCTACACCTGACCTACATCTGTCACCTGACCTACACCTGACCTACACCTGACCTACACCTGACCTACACCTGACCTACTCCTGAACTACACCTGACCCACACCTGACCTACACCTGACTCACACCTGACTCACACCTGACCTACATCTGTCACCTGACCTACATCTGTCACCTGACCTACACCTGACCTACATCTGTCACCTGACCTACACCTGTCACCTGACCTCCATCTGTCACCTGACCTACACCTGTCACCTGACCTACATCTGTCACCTGCCCTACACCTGACCTACATCTGTCACCTGACCTACACCTGACCTACATCTGTCACCTGACCTACACCTGTCACCTGACCTACATCTGTCACCTGACCTACACCTGACCTACATCTGTCACCTGACCTACACCTGTCACCTGACCTACATCTGTCACCTGACCTACACCTGTCACCTGACCTACATCTGTCACCTGACCTACACCTGACCTACATCTGTCACCTGACCTACACCTGACCTACATCTGTCACCTGACCTACACCTGACCTACACCTGACCTCCACCTGACCTCCATCTGTCACCTGACCTACACCTGTCACCTGACCTACATCTGTCACCTGACCTACACCTGACCTACATCTGTCACCTGACCTACACCTGACCTACATCTGTCACCTGACCTACATCTGTCACCTGACCTACACCTGACCTACATCTGTCACCTGACCTACACCGTCACCTGACCTACATCTGTCACCTGACCTACACCTGTCACCTGACCTACATCTGTCACCTGACCTACACCTGACCTACATCTGTCACCTGACCTACATCTGTCACCTGACCTACACCTGACCTACACCTGACCTACATCTGTCACCTGACCTACACCTGACCTACATCTGTCACCTGACCTACATCTGTCACCTGACCTACATCTGTCACCTGACCTACACCTGTCACCTGACCTACATCTGTCACCTGATCTACACCTGACCTACATCTGTCACCTGACCTACATCTGTCACCTGACCTACACCTGACCTACATCTGTCACCTGACCTACACCTGACCTACATCTGTCACCTGACCTACACATGACCTACACCTGGCCTACATCTGTCACCTGACCTACACCTGTCACCTGACCTACATCTGTCACCTGACCTACACTGTCACCTGACCTACATCTGTCACCTGACCTACACCTGACTCACACCTGACCTACACCTGACTTACACCTGACTCACACCTGACCTACACCTGACCTACACCTGACCTACACCTGACCTACACCTGACCTACACCTGACCTACATCTGTCACCTGACCTACACCTGACCTCCATCTGTCACCTGACCTACATCTGTCACCTGACCTACACCTGACCTACACCTGACCTACACCTGACCTACATCTGTCACCTGACCTACATCTGTCACCTGACCTACATCTGTCACCTGACCTACACCTGTCACCTGACCTACATCTGTCACCTGACCTACACCTGACCTACATCTGTCACCTGACCTACACCTGACCTACATCTGTCACCTGACCTACATCTGTCACCTGACCTACATCTGACCTGACCTGCACCTGACCTACACCTGACCTACACCTTTCACCTGACCTACACCTGACTCACACCTGACTCACACCTGACCTACACCTGACTCACACCTGACCTACACCTGACCTACATCTGTCACCTGACCTACACCTGACTGACACCTGACCTACACCTGACTCACACCTGACCTACACCTGACCTACACCTGACCTACTCCTGAACTACACCTGAACTACTCCTGAACTACACCTGACTCACACCTGACCTACACCTGACCTACACCTGACCTACACCTGACTCACACCTGACCTACACCTGACTCACACCTGACTCACACCTGACCTACACCTGACTCACACCTGACCTACACCTGAACTACACCTGACCCACACCTGACCTACACCTGACTCACGCCTGACTCACGCCTGACCTACACCTGACCTACACCTGACTCACGCCTGACCTACACCTGACTCACACCTGACTCACACCTGACTCACACCTGACCTACACCTGACCCACACCTGACTTACACCTGACCTACACCTGACCTACACCTGACCTACTCCTGAACTACACCTGCCCCACACCTGACCTACACCTGACTCACACCTGACCTACACCTGACCTACACCTGACCTACACCTGACTCACACCTGACCCACACCTGACTCACACCTGACTCACACCTGACCTACCCCTGACCCACACCTGACCTACACCTGACCTACACCTGACTTACACCTGACTCACACCTGACTCACACCTGACCTACACCTGACTCACACCTGACCTACACCTGACTCACACCTGACCTACACCTGAACCTACACCTGACCTACATCTGTCACCTGACCTACATCTGTCACCTGACCTACATCTGTCACCTGACCTACACATGACCTACACCTGACCTACATCTGTCACCTGACCTACACCTGACCCACACCTGACTCACACCTGACTCACACCTGACTTACACCTGACCTACACCTGACCTACACCTGACCTACACCTGACTCACACCTGACCTACCCCTGACCTACACCTGACCTACTCCTGACCTACACCTGACCTACACCTGACTCACACCTGACTCACACCTGACTTACACCTGACTCACACCTGACTCACACCTGCCTCACACCTGACTCACACCTGACCTACACCTGACCCACACCTGACTCACGCCTGACCTACACCTGACCTACACCTGACCTACTCCTGAACTACACCTGACCCACACCTGACCTACACCTGACTCACACCTGACCTACACCTGACCTACACCTGAACTACTCCTGAACTACTCCTGAACTACTCCTGAACTACACCTGACCCACACCTGACCTACACCTGACTCACACCTGACCTACACCTGACCTACACCTGACTCACACCTGACCCACACCTGACTCACACCTGACTCACACCTGACCTACACCTGACCTACACCTGACTCACACCTGACTCACACCTGACCTACACCTGACTCACACCTGACTCACACCTGACCTACACCTGACCTACACCTGACTCACACCTGACCTACACCTGACCTACACCTGAACTACTCCTGAACTACACCTGACCCACACCTGACCTACACCTGACTCACACCTGACCTACACCTGACCTACACCTGACCTACACCTGACCTATACCTGACCTACATCTGTCACCTGACCTACACATGACTCACACCTGACTCACACCTGACCTACACCTGACTCACACCTGACCTACACCTGACTCACACCTGACTCACATCTGACTCACACCTGACCTACACCTGACTCACACCTGACCTACACCTGACCTACTCCTGACCTACACCTGACCTACTCCTGACCTCCATCTGTCACCTGACCTACACCTGACTCACACCTGACTCACACCTGACCCACACCTGACTCACACCTGACCTACACCTGACCTACACCTGACTCACGCCTGACCTACACCTGACTCACACCTGACTCACACCTGACCTACACCTGACCTACACCTGACCTACTCCTGAACTACACCTGAACTACTCCTGAACTACACCTGACCCACACCTGACCTACACCGGACCCACACCTGACCTACACCTGACCTACACCTGACCTACACCTGACCTACATCTGTCACCTGACCTACACCTGACCCACACCTGACCTACACCTGACCCACACCTGACTCACATCTGACTCACACCTGACTCACACCTGACCTACACCTGAACTACTCCTGAACTACACCTGAACTACTCCTGACCTACACCTGACCCACACCTGACCGACACCTGACCCACACCTGACCTACACCTGACTCACACCTGACTCACACCTGACCTACACCTGACCTACACCTGACCTACACCTGACTCACTCCTGACTCACACCTGACCTACACCTGCCCCACACCTGACCTACACCTGACCTACACCTGACTCACACCTGACCTACACCTGACCTACACCTGACTCAAACCTGACTCACACCTGACCTACACCTGACCTACACCTGACTCACACCTGACCTACACCTGACCTACATCTGTCACCTGACCCACACCTGACCTACACCTGACCCACACCTGACTCACACCTGACCTACACCTGACCTACACCTGAACTACTCCTGAACTACACCTGACCCACACCTGACCTACACCTGACTCACACCTGACCTACACCTGACTCACACCTGACCTACACCTGACCTACACCTGACCTACAACTGTCACCTGACCTACATCTGTCACCTGACCTACATCTGTCACCTGACCTACACCTGACCTACACCTGACCTACATCTGACTCACACCTGACCTACACCTGACTCACACCTGACTCACACCTGACCTACACCTGACCTACACCTGAACTACTCCTGAACTACACCTGACCTACACCTGACTCACACCTGACTCACACCTGACCTACACCTGCCCCACACCTGACTCACACCTGACTCACACCTGACCTACACCTGAACTACTCCTGAACTACACCTGACTCACACCTGACCTACACCTGACTCACACCTGACCTACACCTGACTCACACCTGACTCACATCTGACTTACACCTGACCTACACCTGAACTACTCCTGACCCACCCCTGACCTACACCTGACTCACACCTGACTCACACCTGACCTACACCTGACCCACACCTGACCTACACCTGACCTACACCTGACTCACACCTGACCTACTCCTGACTCACACCTGACCTACACCTGACTCACACCTGACTCACACCTGACCTACACCTGACCTACACCTGAACTACTCCTGACCTACACCTGACCCACACCTGCCCTACACCTGACTCACACCTGACCTACACCTGACCCACACCTCACCTACACCTGACTCACACCTGACTCACACCTGACCTACACCTGACCTACACCTGACCTACACCTGACCCACACCTGACTCACGCCTGACCTACACCTGACCTACACCTGACTCACACCTGACCTACACCTGACCTACACCTGAACTACTCCTGAACTACACCTGACCTACACCTGACTCACACCTGACTCACACCTGACCTACACCTGACTCACACCTGACCTACACCTGACCTACATCTGTCACCTGCCCTACACCTGACCTACACCTGACTCACACCTGACCTACACCTGACCTACACCTGAACTACTCCTGAACTACACCTGACCCACACCTGACCTACACCTGACTCACTCCTGACTCACACCTGACCTACACCTGACCCACCCCTGACCTACACCTGACCTACACCTGACTCACACCTGACCTACACCTGACCCACACCTGACTCACACCTGACCTACACCTGACCTACACCTGACTCACACCTGACTCACACCTGACTCACACCTGACCTACACCTGACCCACACCTGACCTACACCTGTCACCTGACCTACATCTGTCACCTGACCTACACCTGTCACCTGACCTACATCTGTCACCTGACCTACACCTGACCTACATCTGACCTACATCTGTCACCTGATCTACACCTGACCTACATCTGTCACCTGACCTACATCTGTCACCTGACCTACACCTGACCTACACCTGACCTACATCTGTCACCTGACCTACACCTGACCTACATCTGTCACCTGACCTACACCTGTCACCTGACCTACATCTGTCACCTGACCTACACCTGTCACCTGACCTACATCTGTCACCTGACCTACACCTGACTTACACCTGACCTACACCTGACCTACATCTGTCACCTGACCTACACCTGACCTACATCTGTCACCTGACCTACATCTGTCACCTGTCCTACACCTGACCTACATCTGTCACCTGACCTACACCTGTCACCTGTCCTACATCTGTCACCTGACCTACACCTGTCACCTGACCTACACCTGTCACCTGACCTACACCTGACCTACATCTGTCACCTGTCCTACACCTGACCTACACCTGACCTACATCTGTCACCTGACCTACACCTGACCTACATCTGTCACCTGACCTACACCTGTCACCTGACCTACATCTGTCACCTGCCCTACACCTGACCTACACCTGACCTACATCTGTCACCTGATCTACACCTGACCTACATCTGTCACCTGACCTACATCTGTCACCTGACCTACATCTGTCACCTGACCTACACCTGTCACCTGACCTACATCTGTCACCTGACCTACACCTGACCTACATCTGTCACCTGACCTACACCTGTCACCTGACCTACATCTGTCACCTGACCTACACATGACCTACACCTGACCTACATCTGTCACCTGACCTACACCTGACCTACATCTGTCACCTGACCTACACCTGTCACCTGACCTACATCTGTCACCTGACCTACACCTGTCACCTGACCTACATCTGTCACCTGATCTACACCTGACCTACATCTGTCACCTGACCTACATCTGTCACCTGACTTACACCTGACCTACATCTGTCACCTGACTTACCCATGACCTACACCTGACCTACATCTGTCACCTGACCTACACCTGACCTACATCTGTCACCTGACCTACATCTGTCACCTGACCTACACCTGTCACCTGACCTACATCTGTCACCTGTCCTACACCTGACCTACATCTTCACCTGACCTACATCTGTCACCTGACCTACACCTGACCTACATCTGTCACCTGACCTACATCTGTCACCTGACCTACACCTGACCTACACCTGACCTACACCTGACCTACACCTGACCTACATCTGTCACCTGACCTACACATGACGTCACCTGACCTACATCTGTCACCTGACCTACACCTGACCTACATCTGTCACCTGACCTACACCTGACCTACCTGTCACCTGACCTACATCTGTCACCTGACCGACACCTGACCTACACCTGACCTACATCTGTCACCTGACCTACACCTGACCTACACCTGACCTACATCTGTCACATGACCTCCACCTGACCTACATCTGTCACCTGACCTACATCTGTCACCTGACCTACACCTGTCACCTGACCTACATCTGTCACCTGACCTACACCTGACCTACATCTGTCACCTGACCTACACCTGACCTACACCTGTCACCTGACCTACATCTGACACCTGACCTACATCTGTCACCTGACCTACATCTGTCACCTGACCTACACCTGACCTACATCTGTCACCTGACCTACACCTGACCTACATCTGTCACCTGACCTACACCTGTCACCTGACCTACATCTGTCACCTGACCTACACCTGACTCACACCTGACCTACACCTGACCTACACCTGACCTGCACCTGACCTACACCTGACCTACACCTGACCTACACCTGACCTACATCTGTCACCTGACCTACACCTGACCTACGTCTGTCACCTGACCTACACCTGACCTACATCTGTCACCTGACCTACACCTGTCACCTGACCTACATCTGTCACCTGACCTACACCCGACCTACACCTGACCTACACCTGACCTACACCTGACCTACATCTGTCACCTGACCTACACCTGTCACCTGACCTACATCTGTCACCTGACCTACACCTGTCACCTGACCTACATCTGTCACCTGACCTACACCTGACCTACATCTGTCACCTGACCTACACATGACCTACACCTGACCTACATCTGTCACCTGACCTACACCTGACCTACATCTGTCACCTGACCTACACCTGACCTACATCTGTCACCTGACCTACATCTGTCACCTGACCTACACCTGACCTACATCTGTCACCTGACCTACACCTGTCACCTGACCTACATCTGTCACCTGACCTACACCTGACCTACATCTGTCACCTGACCTACACATGACCTACACCTGACCTACATCTGTCACCTGACGTCACCTGACTTACACCTGACTCACACCTGACCTACACCTGACCTACACCTGACCTACACCTGACCTACATCTGTCACCTGCCCTACACCTGACTCACACCTGACTTACACCTGACCTACACCTGACTCACACCTGACCTACACCTGACCTACACCTGAACTACTCCTGAACTACACCTGACCCACACCTGACCTACACCTGACCTACACCTGACCTACACCTGACCTACTCCTGAACTACACCTGACCCACACCTGACCTACACCTGACCTACACCTGACCCACACCTGACCTACTCCTGACTCACACCTGACTCACACCTGACCTACACCTGACTCACACCTGACCTACACCTGACTCACACCTGTCCTACACCTGACCTACACCTGACTCACACCTGACTCACACCTGACCTACACCTGACCTACACCTGACCTACTCCTGACCTACATCTGTCACCTGACCTACACATGACCTACACCTGACCTACATCTGTCACCTGACCTACACCTGACCTACATCTGTCACCTGACCTACACCTGTCACCTGACCTACATCTGTCACCTGACCTACACCTGACCTACATCTGTCACCTGACCTACACCTGACTCACACCTGACTCACACCTGACCTACACCTGACTCACCCCTGACCTACACCTGACCTACACCTGACCTACACCTGACCTACTCCTGAACTACACCTGACTCACACCTGACCTACACCTGACCTACACCTGACCTACACCTGACCCACACCTGACCTACATCTGTCACCTGACCTACACCTGACTCACACCTGACTCACACCTGACCTACACCTGACTCACACCTGACCTACACCTGACTCACACCTGACCTACACCTGACTCACACCTGACCTACACCTGACCTACACCTGACCTACTCCTGAACCACACCTGACCTACACCTGAACTACTCCTGAACTACACCTGAACTACTCCTGAACTACACCTGACCCACACCTGACCCACACCTGACCTACACCTGACTTACACCTGACTCACACCTGACTCACACCTGACCTACACCTGACCTACACCTGACCTACTCCTGAACTACACCTGACCCACACCTGACCTACACCTGACTCACACCTGACCTACACCTGACTCACACCTGACTCACACCTGACTCACACCTGACTCACACCTGACCTACACCTGACCTACACCTGACTCACACCTGACTCACACCTGACCTACACCTGACTCACACCTGACTCACATCTGACTCACACCTGACTCACACCTGACCTACACCTGACCTACACCTGAACTACACCTGAACTACACCTGAACTACACCTGACTCACACCTGACCTACACCTGACCTACACCTGACCCACACCTGACCTACACCTGACTCACACCTGACCTACACCTGACTCACACCTGACCTACACCTGACCTACACCTGAACTACTCCTGAACTACACCTGAACTACTCCTGAACTACACCTGACCCACACCTGACCTACACCTGACTCACACCTGACCTACACCTGACTCACACCTGACTCACACCTGACCTACACCTGACTCACACCTGACCTACACCTGAACTACACCTGACCCACACCTGACCTACACCTGACTCACGCCTGACTCACACCTGACCTACACCTGACCTACACCTGACTCACGCCTGACCTACACCTGAACTACTCCTGACCTACACCTGACCCACACCTGACCCACACCTGACCTACACCTGACTCACACCTGACCTACACCTGACTCACACCTGACTCACACCTGACCTACACCTGACCTACACCTGACCTACATCTGTCACCTGACCTACACCTGACCTACATCTGTCACCTGACCTACACCTGTCACCTGACCTACATCTGTCACCTGACCTACACCTGACCTACATCTGTCACCTGACCTACATCTGTCACCTGACCTACACCTGACCTACATCTGACCTACATCTGTCACCTGACCTACACCTGACTCACACCTGACCTACACCTGACCTACACCTGACCTGCACCTGACCTACACCTGACCTACACCTGACCTACGTCTGTCACCTGACCTACACCTGACCTACATCTGTCACCTGACCTACATCTGTCACCTGACCTACACCTGACCTACATCTGTCACCTGACCTACACCTGTCACCTGACCTACATCTGTCACCTGACCTACACCTGACCTACACCTGACCTACATCTGTCACCTGATCTACATCTGTCACCTGACCTACACCTGACCTACATCTGTCACCTGACCTACACCGTCACCTGACCTACATCTGTCACCTGACCTACACCTGTCACCTGACCTACATCTGTCACCTGACCTACACCTGACCTACACCTGACCTACATCTGTCACCTGACCTACACCTGACCTACATCTGTCACCTGACCTACATCTGTCACCTGACCTACACCTGACCTACACCTGACCTACATCTGTCACCTCACCTACACCTGACCTACATCTGTCACCTGACCTACACCTGTCACCTGACCTACATCTGTCACCTGACCTACACCTGTCACCTGACCTACATCTGTCACCTGACCTACCTGACCTACACCTGACCTACACCTGTCACCTGACCTACACCTGACCTACATCTGTCACCTGACCTACACCTGACCTACATCTGTCACCTGACCTACATCTGTCACCTGACCTACACCTGACCTACATCTGTCACCTGACCTACATCTGTCACCTGACCTACACCTGACCTACACCTGACCTACATCTGTCACCTGACCTACATCTGTCACCTGACCTACACCTGACTTACACCTGACCTACACCTGACCTACACCTGACCTACACCTGACCTACACCTGACCTACATCTGTCACCTGACCTACACCTGTCACCTGACCTACATCTGTCACCTGACCTACACCTGTCACCTGACCTACATCTGTCACCTGACCTACACCTGACCTACATCTGTCACCTGACCTACACCTGACCTACATCTGTCACCTGACCTACACCTGACCTACATCTGTCACCTGACCTACACCTGTCACCTGACCTACATCTGTCACCTGACCTACACCTGACCTACATCTGTCACCTGACCTACACCTGACCTACATCTGTCACCTGACCTACATCTGTCACCTGTCCTACACCTGACCTACATCTGTCACCTGACCTACACATGACCTACACCTGACCTACATCTGTCACCTGACCTACACCTGACTCACACCTGACTCACACCTGACCTACACCTGACTCACACCTTACCTACACCTGACCTACATCTGTCACCTGACCTACACCTGACCTACATCTGTCACCTGACCTACACATGACCTACACCTGACCTACATCTGTCACCTGACCTACACCTGACCTACATCTGTCACCTGACCTACACCTGACCTACATCTGTCACCTGACCTACATCTGTCACCTGACCTACATCTGTCACCTGACCTACACCTGTCCTACACCTGCCCTACATCTGTCACCTGACCTACACCTGACTCACACCTGACCTACACCTGACTTACACCTGACTCACACCTGACTCACACCTGACCTACACCTGACCTACACCTGACTTACTCCTGACCTACATCTGTCACCTGACCACACCTGACCTACATCTGTCACCTGACCTACACCTGACTCACACCTGACTCACACCTGACCTACACCTGACCTACACCTGACCTACATCTGTCACCTGACCTACACCTGACTCACACCTGTCACCTGACCTACATCTGTCACCTGACCTCCACCTGACCTACATCTGTCACCTGACCTACACCTGACCTACACCTGACCTACATCTGTCACCTGACCTACACCTGACCTACATCTGTCACCTGACCTACACATGACCTACACCTGACCTACACCTGACCTACATCTGTCACCTGACCTACACCTGACTCACACCTGACTCACACCTGACCTACACCTGACTCACCTGACCTACATCTGTCACCTGACCTACACCTGACCTACATCTGTCACCTGACCTACATCTGTCACCTGACCTACATCTGTCACCTGACCTACACCTGACCTACATCTGTCACCTGACCTACATCTGTCACCTGACCTACACCTGACCTACATCTGTCACCTGACCTACACCTGACCTACATCTGTCACCTGACCTACACCTGTCACCTGACCTACATCTGTCACCTGACCTACACCTGTCACCTGACCTACATCTGTCACCTGACCTACACCTGACCTACATCTGTCACCTGACCTACACCTGACCTACGCCTGACCTACATCTGTCACCTGACCTACACCTGACCTACATCTGTCACCTGACCTACATCTGTCACCTGACCTACACCTGTCACCTGACCTACATCTGTCACCTGACCTACACCTGACCTACATCTGTCACCTGACCGACACCTGACCTACATCTGTCACCTGACCTACATCTGTCACCTGACCTACACCTGACCTACATCTGTCACCTGACCTACATCTGTCACCTGACCTACACCTGACCTACATCTGTCACCTGACCTACACCTGACCTACATCTGTCACCTGACCTACATCTGTCACCTGACCTACATCTGTCACCTGACCTACACCTGACCTACACCTGACCTACACCTGACCTACACCTGACCTACACCTGACCTACATCTGTCACCTGACCTACATCTGTCACCTGACCTACACCTGACCTACATCTGTCACCTGACCTACACCTGACCTACATCTGTCACCTGACCTACACCTGACCTACATCTGTCACCTGACCTACATCTGTCACCTGACCTACACCTGACCTACATCTGTCACCTGACCTACATCTGTCACCTGACCTACACATGACCTACACCTGACCTACATCTGTCACCTGACCTACACCTGACCTACATCTGTCACCTGACCTACACCTGACCTACATCTGTCACCCTGACCTACACCTGACCTACACCTGACCTACACCTGACCTACACCTGACCTACATCTGTCACCTGACCTACACCTGTCACCTGACCTACATCTGTCACCTGACCTACACCTGACCTACATCTGTCACCTGACCTACACCTGTCACCTGACCTACATCTGTCACCTGACCTACACCTGACCTACCCCTGACCCACACCTGACCTACACCTGACCTACACCTGACCTACACCTGACCTACTCCTGAACTACACCTGACCCACACCTGACTCACACCTGACCGACACCTGACCTACACCTGACCTACACCTGACTCACACCTGACTCACACCTGACCTACACCTGACCTACATCTGTCACCTGACCTACACCTGACCTACATCTGTCACCTGACCTACATCTGTCACCTGACCTACATCTGTCACCTGACCTACACATGACCTACACCTGACCTACATCTGTCACCTGACCTACACCTGACCTACATCTGTCACCTGACCTACACCTGACCTACATCTGTCACCTGACCTACATCTGTCACCTGACCTACACCTGAACTACTCCTGAACTACACCTGACCCACACCTGACCTACACCTGACCTACACCTGACCTACACCTGACTCACACCTGACTCACACCTGACCTACACCTGACCTACATCTGTCACCTGACCTACACATGACCTACACCTGACCTACATCTGTCACCTGACCTACACCTGACCTACACCTGACTCACACCTGCCCTACACCTGACCTACACCTGACCTACACCTGACTCACACCTGACTCACACCTGACCTACACCTGACCTACACCTGCCCTACACCTGTCCTACATCTGTCACCTGACCTACACCTGACCTACATCTGTCACCTGACCTACATCTGTCACCTGACCTACACCTGACCTCCATCTGTCACCTGACCTACACCTGACCTACATCTGTCACCTGACCTACACCTGACCTACATCTGTCACCTGACCTACACCTGACCTACACCTGACCTACACCTGACCTACATCTGTCACCTGACCTTCACCTGACCTACATCTGTCACCTGACCTACATCTGTCACCTGACCTACACCTGCTACACCTGACCTACATCTGTCACCTGACCTACACCTGACCTACATCTGTCACCTGACCTACACCTGACCTACATCTGTCACCTGACCTACATCTGTCACCTGACCTACACCTGACCTACACCTGACCTACACCTGACCTACATCTGTCACCTGACCTACACCTGTCACCTGACCTACATCTGTCACCTGACCTACACCTGACCTACATCTGTCACCTGACCTACATCTGTCACCTGACCTACACCTGACCTACACCTGACCTACACCTGACCTACATCTGTCACCTGACCTACACCTGACCTACATCTGTCACCTGACCTACATCTGTCACCTGACCTACACCTGACCTACACCTGACCTACATCTGTCACCTGACCTACACCTGACCTACATCTGACACCTGACCTACACCTGACCTACACCTGACCTACATCTGTCACCTGACCTACACCTGACCTACATCTGTCACCTGACCTACATCTGTCACCTGACCTACACCTGACCTACATCTGTCACCTGACCTACACCTGACCTACATCTGTCACCTGACCTACACATGACCTACACCTGACCT
This sequence comes from Pachypanchax playfairii, assembly GCA_006937955.1. Classification (NCBI taxonomy): domain Eukaryota; kingdom Metazoa; phylum Chordata; class Actinopteri; order Cyprinodontiformes; family Aplocheilidae; genus Pachypanchax; species Pachypanchax playfairii. Next base: position 128,310 of record SSNP01000142.1, read on the forward strand.
ACATCTGTCACCTGACCTACACCTGACCTACACCTTTCCACCTGACCTACACCTGACTCACACCTGACTCACACCTGACCTACACCTGACTCACACCTGACCTACACCTGACCTACATCTGTCACCTGACCTACACCTGACTCACACCTGACCTACATCTGTCACCTGACCTACACCTGACTCACACCTGACCTACACCTGACCTACACCTGACCTACACCTGACCTACACCTGACCTACACCTGACCTACATCTGTCACCTGACCTACATCTGACCTACACCTGACCTACACCTGTCACCTGACCTACACCTGACCTACATCTGTCACCTGACCTACATCTGTCACCTGACCTACACCTGACCTACATCTGTCCCACACCTGTCCTACACCTGACCTACACCTGACCTACACCTGACCTACACCTGACCTACACCTGACCTACATCTGTCACCTGACCTACACCTGACCTACATCTGTCACCTGACCTACATCTGTCACCTGACCTACACCTGACCTACATCTGTCACCTGACCTACACCTGACCTACATCTGTCACCTGACCTACATCTGTCACCTGACCTACACCTGACCTACACCTGACCTACATCTGTCACCTGACCTACACCTGACCTACACCTGACCTACACCTGAACTACACGTTACACGTTTACACTTTAACACTAACAGGAAAACAGAGAAATTGTGCAGGTTCAGGAGCACCTTGACTGCAGAGGGGAGAGACCTGGTAACACCGGGTCCAGGTGCACCAGATGAGTGCAGCATAGAAAAACAAGCTTTAGAGCAGATGTCAGAATTCAAGAGAAATATCTGATTTAGTTGGTTTTGATTCATTGTCAGTTTGAAGTTAATGTTTGTTTTTCTTTCTGCAACAGAAGGAACAACAACTTGATCGACGTCAGTTCAAAATGACACAATAAATCTGTGTTCAAATGAATGAGAGTCTCTGTATTGTAGGTCTATTGAAACATGTAATCAATTAACAGTTTTATATCTATCGAAAGCAAAAAGTTCCATCTGGAATTCAGTAGCAAAGTCAAACATGAATACAGCTTGTGAAGTTCATCTCAGGTGACCTCACTTTCAATCACACGTCTCTTTTTTGTGCTTCCTGTAGTTTAGTGGAGAAAATAGAAAAGTCTAAACAGGCAGATGAAATGTTGTGACAGAAGACATGATGGGAACATAAACAGCAGCTGGACAGCTGTGGTGAAGCAGTTCATTCTGTAGTCACGGTTTAGAAGCATTTAACAGTAACATGTCTCATAAATACTGAGTGACTTTATGAACGTCTGATGTTTAACACACTAACAGGTGAAAAAGGACTCGGTCTCTGGTCAGAGAATTCAAGTCATCGTCTTCACATCAAACATGAGCCCAGTTTAATACTTGTTTCCTGTCCAGGTATCCAAACAGGCTGAAGTCACCAGACTGCAGGAGGAGATAACAAAGGTAGCACAAACACAAACACAAGCATGTTTACTGGGGAGATGGATTTTAAAGCATCATCCATCTGGTTTTCTTTCAGCTGTCTGACAAGTTAAAGAAGAAGCAGGAGAGGTGAGATCCTCATCATCATCACAGCACATCCAGAACAGGAACTAGCTTCATGTTTTAGTGTCAGAAACAGACAAATCTCCCTGCTTACTTAAAAAAAATCACAGTTATGGATTTTTAATTGTTTTAAAGTCAATAAATCATTTTAAAATTCATGTTATTGTAGCACAGGAGCTCTGGTTGCTCTGCACCCGGCGTGTTTAGCACCACCTGACTGCATCAGATCACAGCTGTTTGTTATAGAAATCTGAGTTCTTGGTGCTTGTGCAGTAGCAGGTCAGTAAGTGCTAGCGGGAGGAAGGAGGGAGACGTTCACACCTTCTAACTCAGATCAGTTTGAAATAACATCAGTGAACCATAAAACACTCCTCGTGAATGTTGATCTGATGAAACAGGTGCTCACACCTGCTGAACTATATGTTTGGATGGAGCAGAACCTGGAGGTGAAACAGTGAGGCTCTCTCAATCTGTCACAGCATGCACGCAGCCCTCTGCAGACCAGAGGCGGGGTTACACCTGGACAGGTCACCACAACTTTTAGAAGGCTCTGATAGGACTGGAAGACTGAAGGATGTCAGACACGAAGATATCAAGAAATTTCAAAACTGAAATGTAAAGTTCACTAGAAGCCAGTGAAGTGATGCAAGAACTGGGGTCATGTGGTCATATGTTTGTGTTCCAGCAGCGTTCTGCATGTAGTTTAACACATGCAGGTCACAGAGCTTCAGTCTGTAGGTTTACACCGTCCCAGTAGCAGAACCAGCAGAATCTCTGTGATGCAGCTGAGGGTCCACCCTGATGACTTCACACTAGCTGATACATATACAATAGATAACTATACATTTTAACATCTGGACCGTGTTGGTGCTGAGTTGAGTCACTCTGCAGAACCTCATCAGCACGTCTTCTCAGCTGTCCCTGTGCTCTGATTCTGTTTGAACACATCTCTTAATATCTGACATGGAGATAAATATTCATATTGTGAGCTACACTCAGGAAGTTCTTAGACTTAAAGTCATGATGCAACTCTGGGGTTGATGTCGCAGCCCAGCAGGAACATCATGATCAGGTGGGATTTCACTCACATGCTCAACATGTGAGACTGTGAAGACTAACTAAGACTGATGGGTTTAAATGTCTATGAGACGACTGGTGGTTCAGTCTCAGTCCTGCTGTGGGATGTTCACGGTCCAGTCAGAAATCAGAAAACTGACGCACATCCTGCAGCAGAATTTGGTCTCCTTGTGGTATTAACCTCACAGACCTGCTGTCTGTGGTCTGCTGGTTGTTTCAGGATGTAACTGAAGGTCTGAGGACTCGTGAGGAGAACCTCTGCTGTAGTACTGTTCTAGAGCAGGTTGGAGAAACTCTTTTTAATGTCACTTCTGGGGTAAAAGGTTGTTGTCTAATCCAGGATGTATCTGCTGGATCTCAAGGTGTTTTATCTCCTGCAGGAGTCGTACAAGCTGAAGGGATCTAAAACTGTTCAAATGTTCTGATGGAACCTCTAATTAATGAAAGTCTGTGTTCTCCAGTTTTCAGCGTCTGCAGACGGAGAAAGAGGCTCTTTACAACGACAGCAGGTCAGAGCTGCTGCTTGATTTTATTTGTTCTGTTGAGACTTTTATTGTCCTCTTAGAACTGAAATTTATTCATTTTTAAATCAAAAGCTCAATAGTCGTTAATAAATACCTGCCAAACATGTGCTTCCCTCCAACATTCTGTTTATCTGATGAAATTAGTTGTTCAAATTAAAGAAAAAAAAAAGTTAAAATCAGTTTCGTTTATAAAAAAACAGCAAAATGACCAAAACTCAAAGGTTCTGTAACGAGACATCAGAGTCCAGTCTATGGACATGCAACCAGGTCCAGGCTCACGCAGACAGGTCCAGGTTTCCTCCTGTTGGCGCGAGCCCGGACCTGTTTGATGCAGACTGTGACTCTGGAATGTTTCACTGAGTTCAGGAACAAACAGAACTCTGGCGACAGCAGAACATCCGTAATCACCCTGATGTTCTGCTGAACAGTCGTTAGAAAATCAACAGTTCTGTGTTAGTTACTCTTTTATTTCTATGTAGAACAAAAATTGATGAGATCAACCAGAGAAAAGAAGAAGAACTGAAGGTTGTGAACATCTGCATGCAGAAGCTCCAGTTAGACATGACAGCAGCCAATCAGGTGAGATTGCATTAACAGATGTGATGACATCATCACTGAAATTGGTGATCTTACCACCCTGATCATCTAAAGAATCGATCTGTTCAATCCCTGAACATGAATGTAACTGTCTATAATCTCCCTTTTCATGTTCAGTTAGAATCCACAGATTAAAAGTTCCTGCTGGTTTGTTTTTAATCCAAAGTGACTCTTTCTGATCAGACGGCAGCAGAACTGAGAGAGCAGCTTCAGAGCAAAGAGAAGGAACATGAACTGGCTCTACACACCCTGAAGGACCAGGTAACAGAAACCACAATCACTACCACATCAGAGAAAGGAGGGACTGATGGGTTCAGACAAATCTGAGGGAGCAAATACCTGTCAGTCTGTACTCGGGGAGAAAAGAGCCTTCAGTGTCCTTCAGGTGTTTATAGTGTAGGAAAACGAGTCCTGCTACCTTCCTGTCCTCTGTAGACTGACTGCTCTGCTCTATCACTTTCCTGTCAAGATGCTTCTCTGACATAATGACTTCAAACCCTTGAATGTCGACTGTTTAAAATCTCCTACCTACAAATAAAAAATGTTTTTAACATCATTTTGGCAGTTTTATGGCCTGTTGTTTTTCTACTTTCTCTTCATTTCTGACCTGCTTTATCTTTCTGTTTTTTCTCTTTCAATTTCATTTGTCTGTTTATTTTTCTACCTGGCATCTTATTCCTGCTGGTCGCTGTCTCTGCTGCCCCCTGCTGTGCTGCTGTGGTACTGCAGGTAGCCAGTCAGAGTGCAGTCAGTCAGGAGCAGGTGGATAACATCCTGCAGGAGAATGATGCTCTGAGGACAAACCTAGCTGCTCTAGAACAGGTAATTAACCCTGGAGTTTAACATTTACTCAGTAGAACTTAGAACTATTAGGCCACATCCTTTCTGAGAACTAGCGTGCACGTTCATGTAATCAGCCCAGATATCATTATTATATCCTTTACTGTACAGTTTGTCTAAAACCGGCACTACAACAGAAGATGAACCCACATGGACCTGCAGTCACACTCTAATCCCTCAAACAGAGTCACTCAGTTTGATCCAAACTATCTGCTGCAGCATCTTCAGAGACTAAAAGCAAATTGAGGCACTTCTAATCTCATGAAACAGCTGATAAGTTGATGTTGTTGATCTTCTGTCTCTGTGAGCCGTACGCCGGTGTTTCAGTGAGTCCATGAGGACACAGATGTAGCAGAGACGAGCTGCTTCATGTAGAAACTGAGAGTGAAAGTTTGTTCTGTGCAGATTCAGACGGCCAAGACGCAGGAGATGAACCTGCTGAGGGAGCAGCAGGAGGCGCTGACGGCCGAGCTGCAGCAGAGACGAGCTGAGCAGGAGAAGCTGTTGGCTCAGAGAGACGACCTCCACTCACAGCTGCAGGTTCAACACACACACCTGTATGACAGGGTTCAAACCTGCTGCTCACTGATGGTCTAAACCAGACCAGTTCCCCAGATGAAACAGTTCTAACAGCTGTTCTGTTTCCTTCAGGAGTCGAGCTTTGCCAGCAGGAAGTTGTTGGAACAGTTAACAGAAGAAGGACAAGAGAAGGAGAAGCTGCTGAGAGAACTGGATGAATTCAAGAAGGTTCATGTCAACACTCAGCTATAAGTTTGTGTAGATTCTCAGTCGTCAAGGTAACCTCATGCTGCAGATGGATTCTAAAGAGATTTGGAGTTTTCCAAACCCACGAAAATCCATCTTGTTCTGCTCAAACTAAACAGTCTGACTCCACTGGTGGTTCAGACCAATCATGTGTTAGCATTGTGCTTTAGGGCGGGTGTTCAGGTATGATTGACAGGTAAAGTAAAACAAACATGGCTGCTGGTGGATGTACATAAAAGCATCTATTGAATCTGTTTTAGGACTAGAGACGATTTCCTGGTTGTAAAATGATCAAAGGGAAGAACTTCTTGATGGTAACGATGTGTGTGTTTTACTCCTGACTGGATTTACAAGATCTTAATTTACTCTGATTGGACAAAGACAAATCATGATAGGCAGATACTGGCTGGTGCGTCCTCCAATCAGATTAGAATATTATACAAGATAGCTCCTCCCCTTTTTCAGATACTTTCAGACGGAGCAGTTCCAGATCTGTGTGTAGCACCTAGTAGACACGTGGGGCTACACGTAGATCTGGCAGAGCCAGGTTAATGTCCAGGATCAATACAAAAAGTTTAAATAAAAGCAAACATTTCATCTCTTATCTGAGAGACTTCTTCAGTTCTAACCTCAGTATTCATGCTTCATGGTCCAAACTCCTAAAAGACTGAAACTCCTAAACCTGGTTAGAACTGAAGAAGTCTCTCAGAGCAGAGACGAAACGTCTTCTAGAGACAAAGAAAAAGGTCCAGTTGTTTTATTGAAAAAACGTTTTGGATCAACACTCAGCTGTTGTGTGTGTGTGTGTGTGTGTGTGTGTGTGTGTGTGTGTGTGTGGGTTTGTATTTCTGACCTCCTGGGGACCCGTTTCCTGACTTTTACTATCTTTCTGGGGTCCGAGGGTTCTTGTGGGGACCGAAACCTGGTCCCCATGGGGGGGACTCCCCTTTTTAGGGTTAGGGGTTAGGTTTATAGGTATGGTGTGAATAGAGTTTTAGTTAGTCTTAGGGTTAGTTATAGATTAGTAATGGTTAAGGTTAGGAAAAGGGTTTGGGTTAGGTATAAATCTAGTTACTAAAATCAATGGAAGTCAATGGACGGTCCCCATAAGGATAACAAAACACACTTGTGGGTGTGTGTGTGTGTGTGTGTGTGTGTGTGTGTGTGTGTGTGTGTGTGGGTTTGTATTTCTGACCTCCTGGGGACCCGTTTCCTGACTTTTTCTATCTTTCTGGGGTCCGAGGGTTCTTGTGGGGACCGAAACCTGGTCCCCATGGGGGGGACTCCCCTTTTTAGGGTTAGGGGTTAGGTTTATAGGTATGGTGTGAATAGAGTTTTAGTTAGTCTTAGGGTTAGTTATAGATTAGTAATGGTTAAGGTTAGGAAAAGGGTTTGGGTTAGGTATAAATCTAGTTACTAAAATCAATGGAAGTCAATGGACGGTCCCCATAAGGATAACAAAACACACTTGTGGGTGTGTGTGTGTGTGTGTGTGTGTGTGTGTGTGTGTGTGTGTGTGTGTGTGTGTGTGTGTGTGTAGACAGCTGAGAAGAGGAAGGCCATGTTGGATGAGATGGCCACGCAGCTGAACCAGCTGAAGTCTGACCACAAGGAGGCGCTGTCAGACCTGAAACTGCAGCATGAGAAGGAGGTGAGTCTCCACAGAGCCTCTTCTTCTCACGTCTTTAACATACTTTTGTTTTTCTTCCTGGTTTCTCCTCATTTATTCTTTTACTTTGAAATCCAGTTTGAATTCTGACATTGAAGATTATATGAAGAGATTTAAACATATATTTGATGTGATAGCCTTATTGAAAACATAATTAAATCAAGAGAAAGGAATTACTTTAATAATAAGGGCTATGAGTTGATTATATTTATCAACTAGTCTTGATGGGAGAGATATGGTTAAATGGACTATTGATAGTATAAGTAAACTTCTAATTACATCTATAATATCTAAAGTAGCAAAAGTTATTCAACTATTTAAATCAGGAGATAAATAAAACTTTTCTAGTTAGTGTCTTTACTTTCACAATTTTCAAAAGTGCTTAAGAAACTATTTGTTCAAAAATTAGATTCCTTCATTGAAAAATAATAAGTTAGAGTAAGTTAGAGAGAGCCAGTCTGGATTTAGATCAAATAGTTCTACTTCTATGGGACTAATGGAAATAGTGGACGAGATCACAAAAGCAACTAAAACCATAAATACACAATAAGGTTTTTTTATTTATATAAAACAAGTGTTTGACACTATACTGTAGATCATTCTAATTTGTGTTCTAAATTACAAATATTTTGGTGTGAGAGGAGAAATTTATTTGGATAACAGACAACAGTATGTACAGTTAGCTGTAATATATCTGATTGTATAGAGATTAAATACGGTGTCCCTCAAGGGTCAGTTTTTGGACCTAAACTTTTTATTTTGTACATTAATGACATTATCAGTGTGTCAAAGTTGTTACAGTTTGTTTTATTTGCTGATAACACAATTTTTAGTTCAGGAGAGGATTTAAATGTTTAATAATAATGAACGAAAAAATAGTTTGATAAAAAATAGTTCACTATTAAATTTAAAGAAAATTAAATATATAGTTTTTACAAATAGAAAAAAGGATTAAAAAATGAATTTGAACATTGATGGAGTTGACATTGAAAGAGTGTCTCAGTTCAGGTTTCTGGTGCAATAAATGATAAACTGACATAGAAATCTCATATAGCCAACATCAAAACAAAAATATTAAAGAAAATTACTTTAATAAACAAAGAAACATGTGTTAGATTATAATAAATGACCTTTTCTAAGTCAGTACGTATGTGACTAACATAAAGCTGAAACAAGTGGTAAGAATAACACACAAAGTAAAGAGCCAATATATTATTTATCGAGTCAGGATTCATATGAAACTTAAAGATTTAAACAATATTAGTAATGTACAAGGTAAATTACTAGCAAATCTACAGAAGTTGTTTGTTTTTAGTTCAGAAGGAAATCTCATTTTAAACATTGATTTGCAGGAACTACCTTAAAACAGCTGTATTTCAGTATGTGGAGTAAAACTCTGTAATGTTACAGAGTGAGTTGATGATGAGTGCAAATATTTTTCAGTTTAAAAAGATTTATAAAATGTATGAGCAGGATGAGTGATGGTTACTTTATAGATTACTGGGTGATTCTTATTTTGATATTTTTAGAGTTATTGTTATGTAATTAACTGACATTCATGTTAAGGAAGGTCATATAAGATCGTTCCTTTTTAATCATGGTGGTATGTTCTTTAATATGAAATGACTTTGATGCATAACCATGTACTGAATGATCCCATTTAAGTGATTTAGTTCCTGTCTGTCCTCGTTTCGTCTCCTCGTCTCGTCTCCTCGTCTCGTCTCCTTGCCTCGTCTCCTCTCAGGTTCTTGGGGTTAGAGCTCGTTATGAGAAGGAGCTGCGAGGACTTCATGAAGACAAAAATCGTTCAGAAGAGGAGATCCGACAGCAGCTCAGAGATGAAAAGGTGAGGAGGAGAGCGTTGAACCAGAGTGGGGGGTTTGAACATGATGGATGAACATTACAATAATAGTTATGGCTGATTTAAAATGATTTAAAAGGTGTTTGTGCTTCTTCAGGCCCGGACGAAGGAACTGGAGGGGTTCCAGCTGCTGGTGGAGGAGCTGCAGGCCCAGGTCCAGTCCATGGAGGGAACCAAAGGATGGTATGAGAGACGTCTTAAAGAGGCTGAGGTGAGTCCACCACAGAACCAGGCCATCTTTATCCACCATCTATAAAAGCAGCTTCTTAGAACTCAACATTGTTCAGTTAGGAATAGTTCCATCAGTTGGTTCTGTCTCTGAGCAGGAGAACACGGAGAAGAACACGTTACAACATCAGGAGAAGATGGAGAAGCTGCAGAAAGATCACACGTTAAAGATGGAGGTAAGCGCGTCACACACATACGACCCTAACCCTGTTCAAGACAACATCTCTACAGCAGAACTGTTCTTCAGAGAACCGGATCCAGCTGTTGAACCTCATCATCCACATACATGTCACATGACGTCAGCAGATGTTTGAGACAGAAACATGAAGTCACCTGCAGCTTCTCGTGTGTCTCATTAATCATTATAATGTTGTGAATGAAATGTTCTGAAGTTCTGTGGGTGGTTCCTGTTCTCAGACTGTCTTGGAGCTGTTGAATCACTCCGACTGTCAGACTCTTAGTATTTTGAACATAAACAGTTTGTGTTTTTGCGGCAGGTTGCTGGTAACAAAGTGTTTCAGTTCAGCTGTTCTCAGCGTGTTCCTCAAGCATCTCTATAAATATAAATAAATATGTGTAGGAGTGTTATTGTCAGTATGTGAGCTCTAATTGAATGTGTTTCTAATTAAAGTGTGGTTGTCTCCATGGTAACTGAGTGAGGTTACAGCATGTTAACAGCAGATCAGAGCGAATGCAGCAGCACTCTGACTCGTCCTTCTACACCTGCTGCTGCTCTCCTCTCATTCCAGTGACAGTCAACACACACACAGAGTGAGAACACCTGAGCAGGTAGAGGCAGCTTCAGCAGCATCAAACACAAGACTATGTTAGACCATCTACAGATTCTTTTATTTTCTAATTGTAAAACTGTATAAACACAAAGTGATCACAGTTAATAGTGAAGACAGAAGAGTGGCTGTAAAACAGTGTCATCATTAAGGCCACAGCTCCCAGTCTGGCCTCTGATAACCAGTAAAATAATGGAATGTGTCAGTGTGAATGTAATGAGTTCTCTCAGGTCATCAGGATGACTGTGTGTCTCCCTGAAACCCTCCTCAGAGATTACTGAGTCTTATCTGCCCGGTAACAGCCTGCTGCTCACACGCAACCAGCCAACTTAATAAGAAAAGTTAATTAATGATGGAAGACGTCTGATTAACAGCCTGTCGGGCTTGTTGTGGGTGTCTCAGGTTCAGATTACTCACATTGTTTCATGTTTTCTTAAACACTGACGTTATGTTTGAGTGTCATACATAGATGCACCTGAAGGATTCTTTCATTTCATTTAGAAGTTTAGCAGAATTAAATACACAGAAAACCAAATTCAGATGCTGAAAGACTTGCTGGTTTTTATCATTTACATTTACATTACAAGTTTCTCTGCATCAACAAGCGAAGAGTTAAACTCATGATTCCATTTTACAGAAAGTTTATCAGTTCTTTCTTTTGAATGAGCTTTATTAAACAGCTGATGTACATAGCTGTAACAAACATCCATCTGAGTCTCATCATCATACTGTAGAGTTAACGGTGGTTTAGGTATTAGTGGTAAACATCATGGCTGCTGGTTTAGTTTCATCTACATCCATGAGAATCTGCCTGACGGGTTGTTTATGTTGTTGACTGAAGCCTGTAACAATAAAAGACTGACGTGGCTTTATTCCTGTCTTTGCCAGGCAGATGGCTACAGCCAGTGGCCATCTTTAATGTTGATTTTAGTCAATTTAATTAGTAACAGACGATTAGAAGGAAATTAAATCCTGTTTCTGTCTTTGAATTAATCCCTTGATTAAGAGTGAAGGGGCACCACAGGAGGTGGAAATGTCATTTCTCCATCAAAGTAAAGAAAGTTAGTGGAAGGAGTTTTCTTTCAGTGTGGAGGTTTTATTCCTTGGGATGTGTGTGTTCTACAGGAGAAGCAGTCAGAGATGGAAGGATTGAAGCAGCAGCTGGTGGAGGTGGAGAAACAGAGAGATGAACACAGTGAAACCATCAGAAAACTCAAACAGGTAATAATGAGTCATCTGCCGTCCTTCTGCTGGTTCCCACAAAACATCAACAAACATTTATTTAGTTTGTTTTTAGCTTTTCATCTCAAACATCAGAAGAAGAAGGTCTTGTTACTATGTCAGTCCTGTTCCACCTTCTCCTGGACTCGTCTAGACTTCTGAAGTTCTGCTCTGGTATCAGAACCAAGAGAACCCCGAATCATCCCATAGTTGCCTGATTGGACTGAGACCTTGAGACTTATTAAACTAGGATACAGACTGGGTTGAAGTGGAAGACCTGTCCACGATCAGCAGCTGCAAATACCAGAGACAATTAATTTATAGTTAGAAAAACTAAGAAACTGGACTAAAATCACAAGCAAATATATAAAACACATGTTACAGAGTCAGCCTGAACATCTCGTTGTTTAGATTAAAAAAATGTAAATCTGATAGTTTCAGTCATTCTGCTGAGTAAAAGAAAAGTCATATAAATAGAACAGAAAACAACACGTAAGGACATCCCAGTATTACCTTTATATCAAGGTGTCCCAGTGAACGGTCCTAAGTTACAAGAAGGTTTTTCTTGTCTGTAAAGATCCAGAAGTGTCCGGGTTGTGATTAAGAGTAATAATGTTGAAGGAAATGAGTGAAACATTTAAGGATTCAGAACGAGCTGCAGTTTTTGTCTCGGTTCTGGTACAATTCGTTGTTTTCACAAGGATATTTGGGGATTCATGGGAGTTCATAATAACAGTCAAGATGTGTATCATTGACTTGGAGAGCTTTGGATCGTGTCCCTCATGGTGTCCTGTCAAAACTTTACAAAGAGCTGTTCAACCCTAGAACATCTGGACTGAGGGTTTGGTTCAGATTTCTGGTAATAGGTCCAACTTGTTCCTGGTGAGCGTTGGACAGAATTTCTATGCACAGCCAAGGACGTTCTCCGGTTACGTCACTGCTTTGTGTGTTGGGACCGCCATCAGGCACTGAATCAGCGTGAAGCAGCTTGAATGAAGATCAGCACCTCCCAATCTGAGGTCATGTCTCAGGGTGTTGTTCATCAGTGAGGTTAGAGGTAGATGCTGCAGGGACACTGTACCAGTTGGTCATGGTGAAAAGAGACCTGAACCAGAAGTCAAAGTCACTGATTTACCAATCGATCTACGCCCCCAACCCTGACCTAGTTATGAGCTGTGGGTAATGATCAGAATAATAAGACTGGAAATACAAATGGCTGAAAGGAGCTTCATCCACACGGTGGCTGGACTCAGAGCTCAGGGTAGGGTTGTTGTTCTTCTGCATTAGAGGGAGCCAGCTGAGATGGTTTAGGCATCTGGTAAGGATTCACTCTGGACACCATACCAGTGAGGTGGCACACCGGGAGGACACCTCCAGGCATACACAGGTCTCACTGGAGAGGTAATACATGATACCGTCAAAAGCATTACACCCCCCCGAATACAGGTGTTCAAATCACTTACAAGACCACAGGTGTATAAAATGAAGCACCAAATCTGTAGACTGCTACTACAAACCTTTGTGAAAGAATGCACTGCTCTCAGGACCTCAGTGAATTCCAGCATGGTTCTGTGATGGTAGTAAATCTTAGGAACTAACTCTATTGTCCTTGAGGGACAGTTTGGTTTGCAGCACTGTCACGAGGCACAACCCAATATTTGGCTGAACATAATTACATCAGACACCAACAGACATCATAAGAAGCATTCTTCCTACCTGTAGTAGCACAATGAACACTGTGTTATGGATGCAGTCTAGCTGAGCTCCTAGCTTTATTTTAAAACCCGTGTAAAGTAACAACAAATGTGTGTTCTGAGTTTGTCACTGCACAGGAATATTAGTTATTAGTCATCCAGCCAAATTTGAATGATTAAAAACACTGTGAAGCATATGAAATTTGGTTACAAAATAATGAAAAAAGGATGAGTTTTCTCTGCTCTGAGACGCTGGGGGCGTGTCCGCTGCAGGCGCTGAAACCTGTCTGTCTCATCCTCTAGCAGCACCTCCTTCTCTTCCCCACATCACTGCATTTCCTCCGTTTCTGAGTTCCGGCTGGTTCGTTAAGTTTGAGGTTCTACCCACATGTAAAACTGCTTTTGCATCGCTGCTTTTTGAGGAGTTGAAGTGAAGGAGCGGAATGTGCTGCTACGCCATTCTGAGCTTTGTTTAGCATATGAAGGCAGCAGGTGGCAGAAGTAGCTCCTACCTATCATGCTGGTTTAGTAACTGTCTACTGTTTGGCTCCTCTGCACAAAATCCACCCAAAGCTTTTTCAGACGGTCATCCCTCGGATGAAGGAGCGGGAAAATCACTGAAGCTACCGCACTGTACGGTTTTATATGACGAGAGCAGCAGGGGGCGGGGTTATCCTTTAGACCCGCCCATAAAATCCTGAAACAGAAAACTCTTGAAACGCAATTTGAAGGCTAGCTCCACAATTCAGTTTTTAATTGTTGGGAGGTTTTTCACATGTTTAGAACATTTATTATGTTTATAATGTGGTTAGAAGAAAATAGCAGAATTTCCTTTACACGGTCTTTAACTACTTTATTATTTTTACAACTTCAGAAAGCAAACTATAGAATGCCACTTATGCAATAAGTCCAGCTTGGAAATTTATATGCTACCATATAAATTTATAGGCTTTATATAAACTGCTGGTAGGTCCCGTAACTCAGAGTGGGATCAGCTGATTCTGAGCACAGCTCGCAGAAAATGCCAACTTCCTGCAGAATCAGTAGATCCAGACCTCATGAGGTCTTCAGATTAGCTGAAGACAGTGTGTGAAGAGCGACATGGACTGGGTCTCTGTAAAACCCCCTCCACCCTCCCACAAGCTGCATTAGGCATTCAAAAAGCAGCAGGACCCTCTTGACTTTGATTTGTCTTGTTGTTGACTATCTACGTCTGTTACGTTCCTCGAACGCAACGTCTCATCTGTTACGTTCCTCGAATGCGACGTCTTGAACGCAACGTCTTGTCTGTTACGTTCCTCGAATGCGACGTCTCGAACGCAACGTCTTGTGTTACGTTCCTCGAACGCGACGTCTCGTGTTACGTTCCTCGAACGCAACGTCTCGTCTGTTACGTTCCTCGAATGCAACGTCTCGAACGCGATGTCTTGTGTTACGTTCCTCGAATGCAACATCTTGAACGCAACGTCTCATGTTACGTTCCTCGAACGCGACGTCTCGAACACAACGTCTCGTGTTACGTTCCTCGAACGCGACGTCTCGAACACAACGTCTCGTCTGTTACGTTCCTCGAATGCAACATCTTGAACGCAACGTCTCATGTTACGTTCCTCGAACACAACGTCTCGAACACAACGTCTCGTGTTACGTTCCTCGAACGCGACGTCTCGTGTTACGTTCCTCAAACACGTCTCGTCTGTTACTTTCCTCGAACGCGACGTCTCGTGTTACGTTCCTCGAACGCAACGTCTCGAACGCGATGTCTTGTGTTACATTCCTCGAATGCAACATCTTGAACGCAACATCTCATGTTACGTTCCTCGAACACAACGTCTCGAACGCAACGTCTCGTGTTACGTTCCTCGAACGCAACGCCTCGTGTTACGTTCCTCAAACGCATTGTCTCAAATGCAACATCTCCTCTGTTACGTTCCTCAAACGCGACGTCTTGAACGCAACGTCTCGTCTGTTACGTTCCTCCAACGTCTCGTCTGTTACGTTCCTCGTGTTACGTTCCTCTAACGCGACGTCTCGTCTGTTACGTTCCTCGAACGCAACGTCTCGAATGCAACGCCTCGTGTTACGTTCCTCAAACGCAACATCTCCTCTGTTACGTTCCTCAAATGCGACGTCTTGAACGCAACGTCTTGTCTGTTACGTTCCTCGAATGCGACGTCTCGAACGCAACGTCTTGTGTTACGTTCCTCGAACACGACGTCTCGTGTTACGTTCCTCGAACGCAACGTCTCGTCTGTTACGTTCCTCGAATGCGACGTCTCGAACGCAACGTCTCGTCTGTTACATTCCTCAAACGCAACGTCTCGAACGCGACGTCTCGTGTTAAGTTCCTCGAACGCAACGTCTCGAACGCAACGCAACGTCTCGTCTGTTACGTTCCTCGAACGCAACGTCTCAAACACAATGTCTCGTCCGTTACGTTCCTTAAACGCGACGTCTCGTCTGTTACGTTCCTTGAACACAACTTCTTGTCTGTTACGTTCCTCCAACGCGACGTCTCGAACGCGACGTCTCGTGTTACGTTCCTCGAACGCAACGCTTCGTCTGTTACGTTCCTCGAATGCGACGTCTCGAACGCGACATCTCGTGTTACGTTCCTCGAACGCGATGTCTCGAACGCGATGTCTCGTGTTACGTTCCTCGAACGCGATGTCTCGAACGCGATGTCTCATGCTACGTTCCTCGAACGCAACGTCTCGTGTTACGTTCCTCAAACGCAACGTCTCAAACGCAACATCTCGTCTGTTACGTTCCTCAAACGCGACGTCTTGAACGCAACGTCTCGTCTGTTACGTTCCTCAAACGCAACGTCTCGAACGCGACGTCTCGTGTTACGTTCCTCGAACGCAACGCCTCGTGTTACGTTCCTCGAACGCAACGTCTCAAACGCAACGTCTCGTATGTTACGTTCCTTAAACGCGACGTCTCGTCTGTTACGTTCCTCGAACGCAACGTCTCGAACGTTATGTTCCTTGAACACAACTTCTTGTCTGTTACGTTCCTCCAACGCGACGTCTTGAACGCGAAGTCTCGTCTCTAGCAGTGCTCAAACGTGACGTCTCGAACGCTACGTCTCGAACGTGACGTCTCGTCTCTTGCGTTCCTCGAACGCGACGTTTCGAACGCGACGTTTCGAACGCGACGTTTCGAACGCGACATCTCGTCTCTTGCGTTCCTCGAACGCGACGTCTCGTCTGTTATATTCTTTAAACATGATCAGTTGTGTTGTTGTTCCTGTGTGTAACCTGCAGGAGATTAAAGACACTGTGGACGGTCAGAGGATTCTAGAGAAGAAAGGAAGTGCAGCGGTAAGTTGATACCTGGTTTCTCTGAGAGGAGAGTTTGAATTATTGTTAGAAGAATATTTAGCAGCGTAGTTTCTGTCAGCCAGTTAGAAAATAATAATTAGTATGTGAATGAACGTGTGTTTACAGCTGAAGGACCTGAAGCGGCAGCTGCAGCTGGAAAGGAAACGAGCAGACAAACTTCAAGAGAGACTCCAGGAGATCCTGACCAACAGCAAAACCAGGACAGGTATGCTCACATGTGGGGTTACTGTTTCACTTCAGGATCTGTATATTTGTAATAAGAGCTGCTTTACGACATGGAAACAGAAGCATGCCAGCTACCAGGTCATATCATAGTCTTCTTTGACTAAAAAAATGTCTTCTTTTTGGGAAATGATTATATTTTCCTGTCTTTAAAATATTCCCGGCAGATTTTCTGTTCTTCATTAGGTTAGTGCCAAACTCAGACCCTCCTCGGATCTTCAAAAGTGATCCTAATCAATATTTCTCCAGATTTTTCTGAAAGTCTTTGACTGCTTTTTCTAAGAGTTTGTGTTGTTGGATCTGTTTTCATCTCCTGGCAGACATTCGTCTGTTGTGTACGTGATTTCATGTTGACTAACATGTGGACTCAAACTCACAGAGTGTTAAACGTGTGCAGTTCTTTACAGGAAACATCCGTGTTTGGCTGATGTGTGTTTGGGATCCAGATTTTTTGTCCTTAGTATTGATTCAAGTCTTTAAATAAAACAGGGATTCTAAAACAGAGTCATCTCAGAGAAAACCCTGGACTGTTTATACTACAGATCAATAAATGTTCCGTAATGACATTGAACGCAGCACTGTGTCTCTGCTGTCTCTGATTCACCTCCCTCTGAATCCGGGATGTTAGAGAATTGAATTGTTTGCTTGACTGATCCTGACTGATTCTGTCACTCGGATAATAAATAAATAAAGCTGCAGTTTCTGTCCATCTGTGTGACATGCTAATTAGCCATGTGCTCCAGTGCTGCTGTCCGCTGATGTCAACCAGCCAGGAGTTCATTATGTCCTAAATGACCCTGTTCAGTCAAAACATTCTTAGATCTGGACCCTGATCTGATATTTGAGACCAGAACCTTCCTGTTCTGTGTGTTCTGAAAGACCGCGATGTGATCCTGACGTGACCGATAGGCTGACTCTGCACAGAACACTCAGCTCAATGTTTAATTCAGCACTCTGATTCCCACAGCGGAGACAACCACACACAAATACCCCCCC
>SSNP01000142.1:145718-158218 GCA_006937955.1 Pachypanchax playfairii
CCCCCCCCCCACACACACACACCTGCTCAGGTTAATCTGTTGGTCCACTACAGGAAACACTTCAGTTTTATTGCTGCTTGTCTTAGTTGAATTTGGACGTTTGGTTTCTTTGAGTCTTTACTGGATTTTACACAGACACGTTGTGGGTGCAGTCTTCAGCTTCATGTATAATCTATGAGCTGTGTTGAATGTTTAAAAGGTTCTTCTGCACAAAGCTGAGAATCAGACATTTTAAAGTAACCTGCTTATCCTGCTGCTCTCCCCACATCCACCTTAAAGGGACCTTTTCCTCACATGGGAGTTGATGGACGGTTTGCTGCTCTAAAAAGACTTTCTGCTGGTTAAACATGTCAGTCTGTCACAGACAGTCTTTAGAGGGATGGTCTGCTGTCCTGGAGGAATAGTTACAGGTCTGTGCAGATACATCCAGGACATGGCCGTCATAAGTAGTTATTTTACTGAAGTGATCAGAACCAAATATGTTTTTGGAATCTTTAAATATGTTTGATGGTTTAAAGGTAAAATACAAGTATTATAGATAATATCTGAGATAGGGTTTGATCCAAATCCACCACCATCACAGTCCCAAGACCCATTTCAGTTGTTGCAGTGATTCAAAGACCATGTGACATTACATATTGTTCTCCATCTCTCAGGCCTGGAGGAGTTGGTTCTGTCCGAGATCAACAGTCCCAGCCGGACTCAACAGACAGGAGACTCGTCCTCTGTCTCCTCTTTCTCCTACAAGGACATGATGAAGGAGGCTCAGCCAACCAATCAGAGCAAGGTGGGTAAAACTTGATCAGGTGATGTGGTGAAACAGGTTCAGACTGTTCATGAACTACCCTGCAACTGGTCTCAGAAACCAGGACTGTTTACTTCTCCAGAACTAATTCAGGATATGATTCGTGGGCAGCAGCGGTGGTGGTCAGAGGGTCCGGTGGCTGTTTGGTGGTGGTCGGAGGGTCCGGTGGCTGTTTGGTGGTGGTCAGAGGGTCCGGTGGCTGTCAGAGGGTCCGGTGGCTGTTTGGTGGTGGTCAGAGGGTCCGGTCCCTGTTTGGTGGTGGTCGGAGGGTCCGGTGGCTGTTTGGTGGTGGTCGGAGGGTCCGGTGGCTGTTTGGTGGTGGTCAGAGGGTCCGGTCCCTGTTTGGTGGTGGTCGGAGGGTCCGGTGGCTGTCAGAGGGTCCGGTGGCTGTCAGAGGGTCCGGTGGCTGTTTGGTGGTGGTCAGAGGGTCCGGTGGCTGTTTGGTGGTGGTCAGATGGTCCGGTGGCTGTTTGGTGGTGGTCAGAGGGTCCGGTCCCTGTTTGGTGGTGGTCAGAGGGTCCGGTCCCTGTTTGGTGGTGGTCGGAGGGTCCGGTGGCTGTTTGGTGGGTTGGTGGTGGTCAGATGGTCCGGTGGCTGTTTGGTGGTGGTCAGAGGGTCCGGTGGCTGTTTGGTGGTGGTCGGAGGGTCCGGTGGCTGTCAGAGGGTCCGGTGGCTGTTTGGTGATGGTCGGAGGGTCCGGTGGCTGTTTGGTGGTGGTCGGAGGGTCCGGTGGCTGTTTGGTGGTGGTCGGAGGGTCCGGTGGCTGTTTGGTGGTGGTCGGAGGGTCCGGTGGCTGTTTGGTGGTGGTCGGGGGGGCCGGTGGCTGTTTGGTGGTGGTCAGAGGGTCCGGTGGCTGTTTGGTGGTGGTCGGAGGGTCCGGTGGCTGTTTGGTGGTGGTCAGAGGGTCCGGTGGCTGTCAGAGGGTCCGGTGGCTGTTTGGTGGTGGTCAGAGGGTCCGGTCCCTGTTTGGTGGTGGTCGGAGGGTCCGGTGGCTGTCAGAGGGTCCGGTGGCTGTTTGGTGGTGGTCAGAGGGTCCGGTCCCTGATTGGTGGTGGTCGGAGGGTCCGGTGGCTGTTTGGTGATGGTCGGAGGGTCCGGTCCCTGTTTGGTGGTGGTCAGAGGGTCCGGTGGCTGTTTGGTGGTGGTCAGAGGGTCCGGTGGCTGTTTGGTGGTGGTCAGAGGGTCCGGTGGCTGTTTGGTGGTGGTCAGATGGTCCGGTGCCTGATTGGTGGTGGTCGGAGGGTCCGGTGGCTGTTTGGTGATGGTCGGAGGGTCCGGTCCCTGTTTGGTGGTGGTCAGAGGGTCCGGTCCCTGTTTGGTGGTGGTCAGAGGGTCCGGTGGCTGTCAGAGGGTCCGGTGGCTGTTTGGTGGTGGTCAGAGGGTCCGGTCCCTGTTTGGTGGTGGTCGGAGGGTCCGGTCCCTGTTTGGTGGTGGTCAGAGGGTCCGGTCCCTGTTTGGTGGTGGTCAGAGGGTCCGGTCCCTGTTTGGTGGTGGTCGGAGGGTCCGGTGGCTGTCAGAGGGTCCGGTGGCTGTTTGGTGGTGGTCAGAGGGTCCGGTCCCTGTTTGGTGGTGGTCGGAGGGTCCGGTGGCTGTCAGAGGGTCCGGTGGCTGTCAGAGGGTCCGGTGGCTGTTTGGTGATGGTCGGAGGGTCCGGTGGCTGTTTGGTGGTGGTCGGAGGGTCCGGTGGCTGTTTGGTGGTGGTCAGAGGGTCCGGTGGCTGTTTGGTGGTGGTCAGAGGGTCCGGTGGCTGTTTGGTGGTGGTCAGATGGTCCGGTGGCTGTTTGGTGGTGGTCAGATGGTCCGGTGGCTGTTTGGTGGTGGTCGGAGGGTCCGGTGGCTGTTTGGTGGTGGTCGGAGGGTCCGGTGGCTGTTTGGTGGTGGTCAGAGGGTCCGGTGGCTGTTTGGTGGTGGTCAGAGGGTCCGGTGGCTGTCAGAGGGTCCGGTGGCTGTTTGGTGGTGGTCAGAGGGTCCGGTGGCTGTTTGGTGGTGGTCAGATGGTCCGGTGCCTGTTTGGTGGTGGTCAGAGGGTCCGGTGCCTGTTTGGTGGTGGTCGGAGGGTCCGGTGGCTGTTTGGTGGTGGTCGGAGGGTCCGGTGGCTGTTTGGTGGTGGTCAGAGGGTCCGGTGGTGGTCGGAGGGTCCGGTGGCTGTTTGGTGGTGGTCGGATGGTCCGGTGGCTGTTTGGTGGTGGTCAGAGGGTCCGGTGGCTGTTTGGTGGTGGTCGGAGGGTCCGGTGGCTGTTTGGTGGTGGTCAGATGGTCCGGTGGCTGTTTGGTGGTGGTCAGATGGTCCGGTGGCTGTTTGGTGGTGGTCGGAGGGTCCGGTGGCTGTTTGGTGGTGGTCAGAGGGTCCGGTGGCTGTTTGGTGGTGGTCAGAGGGTCCGGTGGCTGTTTGGTGGTGGTCAGAGGGTCCGGTGGCTGTTTGGTGGTGGTCAGAGGGTCCGGTGGCTGTCAGAGGGTCCGGTGGCTGTTTGGTGGTGGTCAGAGGGTCTGGTGGCTGTTTGGTGGTGGTCAGAGGGTCCGGTGGTGGTCGGAGGGTCCGGTGGCTGTCAGAGGGTCCGGTGGCTGTTTGGTGGTGGTCAGAGGGTCCGGTCCCTGTTTGGTGGTGGTCGGAGGGTCCGGTGGCTGTTTGGTGGTGGTCGGAGGGTCCGGTGGCTGTTTGGTGGTGGTCGGAGGGTCCGGTGGCTGTTTGGTGGTGGTCAGAGGGTCACACACACATATTTGACTTTGTGGTTATTTCTGAAGTATTAACCTGTAATCTCAAATATTTTATATCTAAGAACGTTAGTATAAACTGATTTCCAGCCTTTCAAGCTCAGAGTAATCTGACTTCTTGATTCGGGTCTGAACTCATTAATATTCATCATGTTAATTCACTGGACTCTGATTGGCTAACATCTAACCAATGAGAGCACAGCTTCTTGTATCCTCCATGCTGCGCTACAGCACTACGACTGTCTGAGTAACATACATCCTGCATAAAGTTACAGGAGATTTCTGAACAGGACCAGCAGAGATGGAACTTTAATTTCTAGACCAGCACCCCTCTGGACGGGGATTACGAGTAGGAGGAGGAGCTTGACGATAAGACCAGGAATCCGTGCTGAATGGCAGAACCCCAACCCCAGTCACCGCTGCTGAGAGTTCTGAGAGTCTGAAGTTATTTGTCCTGTAAATCTGGATTTTTCAGTAATCTGAACATTGTGTAAGTCCAGCTGGAGCGTAGCACAACAAAGATGATGGTCGGCCATGTTTGTTAGTGAACAGCTGAGCTAACTTTGGAGGCGTGGTCTCAGCTGCATGAGCTGATAAATATTAATTAGCAAAATCACTGTGACATCACAGTGATGGAGTTTTTAGACTCACCTGATTTCTGCACCTTGTTTAAGTGATAAAAACTGAAAAAGACGTTGTTGTGTCATTTTCACATCCAG
This sequence comes from Pachypanchax playfairii, assembly GCA_006937955.1. Taxonomy (NCBI): domain Eukaryota; kingdom Metazoa; phylum Chordata; class Actinopteri; order Cyprinodontiformes; family Aplocheilidae; genus Pachypanchax; species Pachypanchax playfairii. The sequence goes on from SSNP01000142.1 coordinate 149,955, forward strand.
TACGAACACGTGGAGCAAAAATATTCAATATAAAACTTAGAAAAACTGTTTTTATAGCAGAGGATCTTTAACTGCTGGAGTTTTCTCAGATTTTTGGACAACATGTTTTTTAAAAGGCTGCAGCTTAGAGTGAGAGACATGTGCTGTGAGACACGTGCACAGAGACACTGATCTCTATCTGTCTCCATGTCCATCAGTCCAGTGGAGGAAGTCCTCAGTCTCAGCGTCCTGCTGAACTGTCCGATGACGAGGTCGGGGAGCTGTTTCAGCGTCTCGCTGAGATTCAGCAGGAGAAATGGATGCTGGAGGAGAAGGTGAGGAGTCGTCTGTTACCATGACGACACAGCTGGATGATTTTTGTTTGATTCTTTTATTTGATGTGTTACTGGAGCATACAGCTGTGCTGCTTCATGTGAAGACTGAAACCTTTTGTGTTTCAGGTGAAACACCTGGAGGTCAGCTGCTCATCGATGGCTGAAGACATCTGCAGAAAGAGCGCCATCATCGAGACATACGTGATGGACAGCCGCAGAGGTGGGACTTTAGGTTGTTTGATTATCTCACAGACAAATGGACAAGTCCAAACGACACGGAGACTCTGCAAGTGGTTTGGTGTGATGTGTGTTCAGTACAAGTTACTTAGTTTAGATCTGCCGTCGCAGCGGGGACTTTGGAAGACTTGAAATGAAGTTCAGATATTTCCATCTGCTGCTGAGACTTTTGACAAGGGACACAGTGAGACTGTCTGAGATGCTGTAGGACACTGCAGGACCCTCTCACTCCGTCTCACCTTCTTTCATCTTGTTTCACCTCTTCTCACCTCCTTGTCTCCTCAGACGTGTCGGGCAGTGCAGTTGGAGGTCATGGAGGCTCTCAGGGAGACCGAGGAGGTCTGGGCTCGGTCCTCAGGGATCTGGTGAAACCAGGAGACGAGAACCTGAGAGAAATGAACAAGAAGCTCCAGAACATGTTGGAAGAGCAGCTGACCAAGAACATGCACCTACAGAAGGTAACGACACAGCGCCAGCACCTTCCAGCTTTGGGTCCATTAAATCAATCAGAGTTCTGGGGTCAGCAGCTCACTAGGCTGTTGTCATGACGACGTTAACAGCAGATAAAGTTATACGATGTTCTAAAGTCAGAGAGGATAAATTCTGTCAGGATCACAGTACCAAGGCCCACCTGTTCGATCCGGGTCAGAACTCTTTTACAGGGCTACTCCGTTACGTTTGACTTTTAGACTTTTGTATTTGCACAAATTATTTTCCATCACTGAGATTCTTTAGTTTATAACATCAGAACTTGACAGTGAGGGATTCTGGGTAATGTAGTTCACAAAGTGGCTTCTGTTGCTGAGTGATGGGATCTGTTTCCATGACAACTTGGACTGTGTCTGCGTGTCTGTATGTTGGACAGACTCAGAGTGCAAACCCCTGTGTATCTGTCTTCCTGCAGGACCTTGAGCTTCTGTCCCAGGAATTAGTCCAGCTCAGTAAAGATCCAAGCAGTTCAGCTGGTTCAGGATGAGGCTATTACCTGGCTCCATTCTGCTTGCTTCCTTTCTTCTCATGTTCACCCCGCCTCCCTGCATTCACGGCCTCAGACCTGCTGTGGGCTCTGACTACACCCTGGAACCTGGGTAGCTCCCTGGCTATGACTAAATGCTGGATTTAGTTCATCTGTTTGTGCATGAGGTGAGGTGATTTAAGTATTAAAGATGGAGAAGATGCTGAGGAGGGAGCAGAAGCATCAAGGACAAGAAAGTTGGACATGATTACTTGTCAATATTGAATGTACTGTAATTAGACCGCACCATTAATCTCTTGAGTCCTGTCTATGATCTGGAAAGTCACAGTACAACAAATTGTAATTTTTTCTTCCTGTGTCTTAAGATGTCTTTTTCTTGGGCTCTGTCTATGCCTTGGAGTGTGACTTACTACTAACTTTATTGATTTCCATGCACAGTAACTTAATTGTGACCTGACTTCTTCCTGGAAATTCCATCTCAAAATGTCATTGTGACAACTGAGTGGCTGAGGATAGTGGCTGGAATCACGGATCAGTTCTCAACCAATCACTAAACTCACCTGTAAAAAGTCATCAGTCTGAACGGTTTGGAAAACAAACAGTTGATTGTTTTCTTTCAGCAAGTTTCCTGGAGCTGCACATCTGTTGCCATGGTTACTGTTTCAGAGTTAATTTCCTGGTTTCTGCAGACAAGTGGTCTACACGTGCACACCTGAAAACACACTGTGTTTCTAGTATTTCACTACAAAACATTTAATTGTTGTAATAAACTGAAACAAACTTCTGGTCTGAGAAAAGCACCTGGAATAATTCAGATATTTACGCCAACGCAAAGACGCAGCAGCTTCTTCTGGTTGCTGTGCTGCCTGACGCTACAGTGGCCCAGTTGAAGTCACATGGAACTTTAAGCATGTCAGTCTTTAAGTGCTTCAGAAATCAGGAGATAATCTCAAGGAAACGTCTGATCGTGTTCCAGAGACGGTGAACTGAATGTTTCAGACTCAGAACAACAGAAATCAGATTCACCTCACTGTCACGTTGCATCGCGTTCACGTGACATCGTGGTCGACATCGTGTTTACTTTGCATCATGTTCAACATCGCGTTCACGTGACATCGTGGTCGACATCGTGTTTACTTTGCATCATGTTCAACATCGTGTTCACATGACATCGTGGTCGACATCGCGTTTGCGTCGTATCGTGTTCGACATCGCGTTCACGTTGCATCGCGTTCACGTGACATCGTGTTCGACATCGTGTTCACGTGACATCGTGTTCGACATCGCGTTCACGTTGCATCGTGTTCACGTGACATCGTGCTCGACATCGCGTTCACGTGACATCGTGTTCGACATCGTGTTCACGTTGCATCGTGTTCGACATCGCGTTACATCGCGTTCACGTTGCATCGTGTTCACGTGACATCGTGGTTGACATCGTGTTTACTTTACATCGTGTTCACATCACATCGTGGTCGACATCGCGTTTGCGTCGTATCGTGTTCGACATCGCGTTCACGTTGCATCGTGTTCACGTGACATCGTGTTCGACATCGTGTTCACGTGACATCGTGTTCGACATCGCGTTCACGTTGCATCGTGTTCACGTGACATCGTGTTCGACATCGCGTTCACGTGACATCGTGGCCGACATCGCGTTCACGTTGCATCGTGTTCGACATCGCGTTACATCGCGTTCACGTTGCATCGTGTTCACGTGACATCGTGGTTGACATCGTGTTTACTTTGCATCATGTTCAACATCGTGTTCACATCACATCGTGGTCGACATCGCGTTTGCGTCGTATCGTGTTCGACATCGCATTCACGTTGCATCGTGTTCACGTGACATCGTGTTCGACATCGTGTTCACGTGACATCGTGTTCGACATCGCGTTCACGTTGCATCGTGTTCACGTGACATCGTGGCCGACATCGCGTTCACATGACATCGTGTTCGACATCGCGTTCACGTTGCATCGTGTTCACGTGACATCGTGTTCGACATCGCGTTCACATGACATCGTGTTCGACATCGCGTTCACGTTGCATCGTGTTCGACATCGCGTTCACGTTGCATCGTGTTCACGTGACATCGTGTTCGACATCGCGTTCACGTTGCATCGTGTTCACGTGACATCGTGGTCGACATCGTGTTTACTTTGCATCATGTTCAACATCGTGTTCACATGACATCGTGGTCGACATCGCGTTTGCGTCGTATCGTGTTCGACATCGCTTTCACGTTGCATCGCGTTCACGTGACATCGTGTTCGACATCGTGTTCACGTGACATCGTGTTCGACATCGCGTTCACGTTGCATCGTGTTCACGTGACATCGTGTTCGACATCGCGTTCACGTTGCATCGTGTTCACGTGACATCGTGGCCGACATCGCGTTCACGTTGCATCGTGTTCGACATCGCGTTACATCGCGTTCACGTTGCATCGTGTTCACGTGACATCGTGGTTGACATCGTGTTTACTTTGCATCATGTTCAACATCGTGTTCACATCACATCGTGGTCGACATCGCGTTTGCGTCGTATCGTGTTCGACATCGCGTTCACGTTGCATCGTGTTCACGTGACATCGTGTTCGACATCGTGTTCACATGACATCGTGTTCGACATCGTGTTCACGTGACATCGTGGTCTATGTTATGGAGTGTTGACACACTAACTGATTGAATCGTTACAGTGAAGTAGTTTTGTGTGTGTTGGGCCGTGGCTACATCCTGGAGTATAACTGTGTGATGTTCCTTCCTGCTGCTGTTTGTAGGTGTCTGTGCACCTGGAGAAACAGTGACAGGAGCTCCAAGACTCAGACTATTTTCCATCCAGTCTAAATTATTTTATTCAAATTCAGTTTTTTAAAGACTTGGTGTCCTTTTCACTTGTATTCTGCTGTAATGATGTAACATTTGAGAATAATTTGTTTTAAAGGTGACTCAGAAAAAAGTGCCCTTCACTTTGACCTGAGATGAAAAATGAATCATTTATTTCTGTTTTCTTTTTTGATTGTCCATCCGTCTGCCGGGCTCTGTCCATGCCTTGGATTACATGAACTGTAAATGTTCTTGCACTTTTCAGCCTGACTGGGTCTACTTCCTGCTCGAAAACATTCCTGTCTTTTTCTTGAGTCTTAAATTTTGGACAGGAAGTGCTTTGCCTTTGTTCTTTGGTCTCTGGATCTTTTCGTTACCACGCGGTCCCTGACAACATCCTGGTTAACACCCTGCTTTTAGCCCGCTTTGGGCTTGGGGTATTTCCTGGAACTTTATGTTGCAATGAGCTGCTTTCTTTTTGTGGTTGTTTGCTGCAGAAATAATTCGCTTTACACTTTAAACCTTCACTACAAGAAGAAAAACTCTTTGTTTTCTGTGTAGCTTTAAAATGAACATTTTTAACTCTGGAGACAAAAGTACTGAAGTTTTTGTGACTTCCAGCTGCACTGAGATCAGTTTTAAGTTTCTCCTCTTTGTTTTTGTCTTTAATGTTTAAATCTGTATATATACGCTGTGACATGACATGTAACTGTATGAAGAGTTGATTTATTTATGTCTGCTGATCATGATGCTAAATACTCTATAAAGACATTTCAACAGTGTTTTTGCTTTTCTCTGCTCACATCGTGTTTGTTAGAAAAACTCGTCCTGCTAAAACTTTTCAGCTTTTAAATGAGTTAATAGAATTGGACAAAAGTTGAGTGGAGTTTGGTTTGTCTTTTCAGCTTTTCAGAATAAAAGTTAAAAATTCTGCGATGGAGGTCAGATGACTGGAGACTCTACTTTTCTCATCTCTAATTAACTGTTCGACACTTCCTGTTCCTCTGAGAAGGGCAGATTAAAGAGGTGACAGCTCAAAGCTGGAGAGGTTCACCTTAACGAGATAGTGCCTGATTGGTCGGGTTGTGGGTTAACCGAAGGGGACAAAGTGATGAGTCTTATGTTTGGTTTTAATTAAAATCAAATCTCTGAGGGAGTCGGTCAGGAAGCTGTTTCTCTTTAACTTTGTTACCGTCCAGAAGCTCCAACTTCTTAAAATAAACTGAAGCAGACGTGCTGCGTTCAATGTTCCCCAGAAAACTTTAGATTTGTGTGATCAGCTTTATGAGTTTAATCAGAACAAACTGACATCTTTTCAAAAATATCAGATATTGTAAACAGACATCTGATCAGTGATGTCATCAAAAGACTAAACAGCTGACTGAAATGAGTGGATTATTTATCCCCGATGTGCTTCAGTATGTGATCAGCTGATCTTCTCTGACTTTCATCTGGACTCCAGGATCATGAAGGTTAAATAAAAACCAACAAATGAGGAGAATCTAGAGATCTGTTTGAAACTGTTACTGAACGGTTTGGGTTTCGTGATTAGTGAACGTCGGGTTTGTGTTTCGACCTCATGTTAGAGATCGCGGATGAGGTCACGGGTTTGTAACATGTGGATCCAGTTATTATTATCACACACGTGAACTTATTACAGAATCACTTCACACTCTGTTTTATAAGCCGTTGATGTGATTGAAGGTAAAAGTGATTATTTGTGTTCACACGTTAGTTTGCTGCTGATTTTGGGCTTTTGTTGGACAAAAACCTGCAGCCAGACAGTTTAGAACCTGCGGCCAGACAGTTTAGAACCTGCAGCCAGACAGTTTAGAACCTGCAGCCAGACAGTTTAGAACCTGCAGCCAGACAGTTTAGAACCTGCGGCCGGACAATTTAGAACCTGCGTCCGGACAGTTTAGAACCTGCGGCCGGACAGTTTAGAACCATCAACCGGACAGTTTAGAACCTGCGGCCGGACAGTTTAGAACCATCAACCGGACAGTTTAGAACCTGCGGCCGGACAGTTTAGAACCTGCGTCCGGACAGTTTAGAACCTGCGGCCGGACAGTTTAGAACCTGCGTCCGGACAGTTTAGAACCTGCAGCCAGACAGTTTAGAACCTGCGGCCAGACAGTTTAGATCCTGCAACCAGACAGTTTAGAACCTGCAACCAGACAGTTTAGAACCATCAACCGGACAGTTTAGAACCTGCGGCCGGACAGTTTAGAACCTGCGGCCGGACAGTTTAGAACCTGCGGCCGGACAGTTTAGAACCATCAACCGGACAGTTTAGAACCTGCGGCCGGACAGTTTAGAACCTGCGTCCGGACAGTTTAGAACCTGCAGCCAGACAGTTTAGAACCTGCGGCCAGACAGTTTAGATCCTGCAGCCAGACAGTTTAGAACCTGCAACCAGACCGTTTAGAACCTGCAGCCAGACAGTTTAGAACCTGCAACCGGACAGTTTAGAACCTGCGGCCGGACAGTTTAGAACCATCAACCGGACAGTTTAGAACCATCAACCGGACAGTTTAGAACCTGCGGCCGGACAGTTTAGAACCTGCGGCCGGACAGTTTAGAACCTGCGGCCGGACAGTTTAGAACCTGCGGCCGGACAGTTTAGAACCATCAACCGGACAGTTTAGAACCTGCGGCCGGACAGTTTAGAACCTGCGTCCGGACAGTTTAGAACCTGCGGCCGGACAGTTTAGAACCTGCGGCCGGACCGTTTAGAACCATCAACCGGACAGTTTAGAACCTGCGGCCGGACAGTTTAGAACCGGCAGCCGGACAGTTTAGAACCTGCGGCCGGACAGTTTAGAACCTGCGTCCGGACAGTTTAGAACCTGCGGCCGGACAGTTTAGAACCTGCGTCCGGACAGTTTAGAACCGGCGGCCGGACAGTTTAGAACCTGCAGCCAGACAGTTTAGAACCTGCGGCCAGACAGTTTAGATCCTGCAACCAGACAGTTTAGAACCTGCAACCAGACAGTTTAGAACCTGCGGCCGGACAGTTTAGAACCTGCGGCCGGACAGTTTAGAACCTGCGGCCGGACAGTTTAGAACCATCAACCGGACAGTTTAGAACCTGCGGCCGGACAGTTTAGAACCATCAACCGGACAGTTTAGAACCTGTGGCCAGACAGTTTAGAACCTGCAGCCAGACAGTTTAGAACCTGCGGCCGGACAGTTTAGAACCTGCGGCCGGACAGTTTAGAACCTGCGTCCGGACAGTTTAGAACCTGCGGCCAGACAGTTTAGATCCTGCAACCAGACAGTTTAGAACCTGCAACCAGACAGTTTAGAACCATCAACCGGACAGTTTAGAACCTGCGGCCGGACAGTTTAGAACCATCAACCGGACAGTTTAGAACCTGCGGCCGGACAGTTTAGAACCTGCGGCCGGACAGTTTAGAACCTGCGGCCGGACAGTTTAGAACCATCAACCGGACAGTTTAGAACCTGCGGCCGGACAGTTTAGAACCATCAACCGGACAGTTTAGAACCTGCGGCCGGACAGTTTAGAACCTGCGGCCGGACAGTTTAGAACCTGCGGCCGGACAGTTTAGAACCATCAACCGGACAGTTTAGAACCTGCGGCCGGACAGTTTAGAACCATCAACCGGACAGTTTAGAACCTGTGGCCAGACAGTTTAGATCCTGCAACCAGACAGTTTAGAACCTGCAACCAGACAGTTTAGAACCATCAACCGGACAGTTTAGAACCTGCGGCCGGACAGTTTAGAACCTGCGGCCGGACAGTTTAGAACCATCAACCGGACAGTTTAGAACCTGCGGCCGGACAGTTTAGAACCATCAACCGGACAGTTTAGAACCTGCGGCCGGACAGTTTAGAACCTGCGTCCGGACAGTTTAGAACCTGCAGCCGGACAGTTTAGAACCTGC
>SSNP01000142.1:163218-178218 GCA_006937955.1 Pachypanchax playfairii
AGTACACACATTAAGACACACACACACACATTAAGACAAGTACACACAATAACACACACACACACATTAACACACACACACACACATTAACACACACACACACACATTAAGACAAGTACACACAATAACACACACACACATTAACACAAGTACACACATTAATACACACACACACACATTAAGACACACACACACACATTAACACACACACACACACATTAAGACAAGTACACACACATTAACACACACACATTAACACAAGTACACACAATAACACACACACACACTAACACACGCACACATTAACACAAGTACACACAATAACACACACACACACACTAACACACGCACACATTAACACAAGTACACACATTAACACACACACACACATTAAGACAAGTACACACAATAACACACACACATTAACACAAGTACACACACATTAACACACACACACACACATTAACACACACACACACACATTAAGACAAGTACACACAATAACACACACACACATTAACACAAGTACACACATTAAGACACACACACACACATTAAGACAAGTACACACACTAACACACACACACATTAACACACACACACACACATTAACACACACACACACACATTAAGACAAGTACACACAATAACACACACACACATTAACACAAGTACACACACATTCACACACACACACACATTAACACACACACACACACATTAACACAAGTACACACACATTAACACACACACATTAACACAAGTACACACATTAACACACACACACACATTAAGACAAGTACACACAATAACACACACACACATTAACACAAGTACACACATTAAGACACACACACACACATTAAGACAAGTACACACACTAACACACACACACACACTAACACACACACACATTAACACAAATACACACAATAACACACACACACACTAACACACGCACACATTAACACAAGTACACACATTAACACACACACACACATTAAGACAAGTACACACAATAACACACACACACATTAACACAAGTACACACATTAAGACACACACACACACATTAACACACACACACACACATTAACACACACACACACATTAACACAAGTACACATTAACACAAGTACACACAATAATACACACACATTAACACACACACACACATTAATACACACACATTAACACACACACATTAACACAAGTACACACACATTAACACACACACACACATTAACACACACACACACACATTAACACAAGTACACACACATTAACACACACACATTAACACAAGTACACACACATTAACACACACACATTAACACACACGCACCGAGGGACAGTTTAGAGGTACCTCATGTATGTTTTTGTTCTGTGGTAGGAAGCTGGAGAAACACACACATGCACGAGGAGAACATACACACTCCATGCAGACAGGTCTCAGCTCTGTTTCAAACCCAGGACCTTCTTCCTCTAAGGCAACCGTGCCACCCACTGCACCACCATGCAGGTCAGTGTTTGATACAATATATGTAAAACAAACAACCTAAATGTTTTGAACCAAACAGTTTTACAGTGAGAGTTGTTGGACCTGAAGGTAACGACACAACAAAGTGCTGAATGATGTGATTTATGTGAATGTGGGACACGGAGCCACGTGGCGTTGAGGTGTGACAGAGCTAACCAGCTAACCTCTGCAGAACTATTTACACCTCATCATGAAAGATTGATGCTGCAGGAACTCATAAATTACTGATGAAACAGGAGACGAGCCACGTTAGGTCTCGGAGTCCTGCAGGGAAACACGCCGCCGCCTCGGGGTCTTCGCTCAAAAACATGTGATTGATCAGTTTCTCTCAAAGAAACGAGTGATCAGTTACAGACAGAAGGATGTTTTTCTAAATAAATCCCTGTTCAGTGAGAAGACTTTTATCAAAGCTGCTGCTACTTTTTAATAAAGATCATCAGGACGTTTTCTACATCAACACAGTGACTTTATTAGATTTTGTCTCTGGAGGCTGCAGAACAGAATATGAGGATGATATTAGAGATGAATCAGCTGGGAGGACAAAGTGTTTGTAGAAGAGATGAGTTTTAAACTTGTGACAGGAAGTGACTTTGGACGTCTTTTAAAAATGGCAGCTTTAAACACCCGTTTGTCTCTGTGACATCTTGTGTTGTTGATACAGAATCAAGAAACTTTACAAAACCAGTTTTCTTTTAGACGACCTGACTCTGGTCTCCTACCTGTGAACTCTCTGGACATCTTCTCTCACTGACGTCTGTATTTAAACACTAAAAACGCCACAGAAACCTTCCTGTCAGCTCGTTTCTCCTACTTTCTTCCTCAGGGTTGCTCTCATTTTCCAATCCGTCCATCTCTCGCTTCATCCTTCCTCCCACACTGAAATATTAATGAGGTTACAAAGACAGAGTGTGTCTCCCCCTCCGATCAATACATCCACAAAAAGCCTTTATCTGACCCTCCTCTTCATCTTCGCTCTGGCTCGTCTTCTTTGCTCCTGAAACTCATCAGTTCTCTGACATCTTATGAAGAATTCAAATCCTGATGCAATTTGACCAAAACATTCTTCAGATCAACTGTTGATTAAACTGTTACTCTGTTTCCTTCACAGATTTAATGACACAAAGATGAAAAATCCAAAATAATCAAAAAACAAAACAAAGTTACAAAGAATACTTCCAGGACTAGAGTCTCCAAAGACCTTAAATGATCAACCAGGTCCTCACGTCTTTGACAGAATACTTTACAAAGACGTGAGGGCCTGGAGCTGAATCGCTGTCTCTCAATGTTGAAGGCGGGCTTAGCCAGTTGAGAGAGAACCAATCACAGAAACCCGGAAGTGACACAACATATGTGACGCTAAAGCGGATACACGCGAGGCGGAACAAAAACAAAAGGTTTAGCGAGCAGCGCCGTAATGGTAGCTACAGAGCCGTAATGGTAGCTACAGAGCGTAATGGTAGCTACAGAGCGTAATGGTAGCTACAGAGCCGTAATGGTAGCTACAGAGCGTAATGGTAGCTACAGAGCCGTAATGGTAGCTACAGAGCGTAATGGTAACTACAGAGCCGTAATGGTAGCTACAGAGCGTAATGGTAGCTACAGAGCGTAATGGTAGCTACAGAGCCTTAATGGTAGTTACAGAGCCTTAATGGTAGTTACAGAGCCTTAATGGTAGCTACAGAGCCTTAATGGTAGTTACAGAGCCTTAATGGTAGCTACAGAGCGTAATGGTAGCTACAGAGCGTAATGGTAGCTACAGAGCGTAATGGTAGCTACAGAGCCTTAATGGTAGCTACAGAGCGTAATGGTAGCTACAGAGCGTAATGGGTGCTACAGAGCCTTAATGGCGGCTACAGAGCCGTAATGGTAGCTAAAAGGCCGTAATGGTAGCTACAGAGCCGTAATGGTAGCTACAGAGCCGTAATGGTAGCTACAGAGCGTAATGGTAGCTACAGAGCCGTAATGGTAGCTACAGAGCGTAATGGTAGCTACAGAGCCTTAATGTAGTTACAGAGCCTTAATGGTAGCTACAGAGCCTTAATGGTAGTTACAGAGCCTTAATGGTAGCTACAGAGCGTAATGGTAGCTACAGAGCGTAATGGTAGCTACAGAGCCTTAATGGTAGTTACAGAGCCTTAATGGTAGCTACAGAGCCGTAATGGTAGCTACAGAGCCGTAATGGTAGCTACAGAGCCGTAATGGTAGCTACAGAGCCGTAATGGTAGCTACAGAGCCTTAATGGTAGTTACAGAGCCTTAATGGTAGCTACAGAGCGTAATGGTAGCTACAGAGCCGTAATGGTAGCTACAGAGCGTAATGGTAGCTACAGAGCCGTAATGGTAACTACAGAGCCGTAATGGTAACTACAGAGCCGTAATGGTAGCTACAGAGCCTTAATGGTAGCTACAGAGCGTAATGGTAGCTACAGAGCCGTAATGGTAGCTACAGAGCCGTAATGGTAGCTACAGAGCGTAATGGTAGCTACCGAGCGTAATGGTAGCTACAGAGCCGCAATGGTAGCTACAGAGCGTAATGGTAGCTACAGAGCCTTAATGGTAGCTACAGAGCGTAATGGTAGCTACAGAGCCTTAATGGTAGCTACAGAGCGTAATGGTAGCTACAGAGCCGTAATGGTAGCTACAGAGCCTTAATGGTAGCTACAGAGCGTAATGGTAACTACAGAGCCTTAATGGTAGCTACAGAGCGTAATGGTAGCTACAGAGCGTAATGGTAGCTACAGAGCGTAATGGTAGCTACAGAGCGTAATGGTAGCTACAGAGCCTTAATGGTAGTTACAGAGCCTTAATGGTAGTTACAGAGCCTTAATGGTAGCTACAGAGCCTTAATGGTAGTTACAGAGCCTTAAGGGTAGCTACAGAGCCGTAATGGAAGCTAAAGAGCGTAATGGTAGCTACAGAGCTGTAATGGTAGCTACAGAGCTGTAATGGTAGCTACAGAGCTGTAATGGTAGCTACAGAGCGTAATGGTAACTACAGAGCCGTAATGGTAGCTACAGAGCGTAATGGTAGCTACAGAGCCTTAATGGTAGCTACAGAGCGTAATGGTAGCTACAGAGCGTAATGGTAGCTACAGAGCCTTAATGGTAGTTACAGAGCCTTAATGGTAGCTACAGAGCCGTAATGGTAACTACAGCCGTAATGGTAGCTACAGAGCGTAATGGTAGCTACAGAGCCGTAATGGTAGCTACAGAGCGTAATGGTAGCTACAGACCCGTAATGGTAGCTACAGAGCGTAATGGTAGCTACAGAGCTGTAATGGTAGCTACAGAGCGTAATGGTAACTACAGAGCCGTAATGGTAGCTACAGAGCGTAATGGTAGCTACAGAGCCGTAATGGTAACTACAGAGCCGTAATGGTAACTACAGAGCCGTAATGGTAGCTACAGAGCTGTAATGGTAGCTACAGAGCTGTAATGGTAGCTACAGAGCGTAATGGTAACTACAGAGCCTTAATGGTAGCTACAGAGCGTAATGGTAGCTACAGAGCGTAATGGTAGCTACAGAGCCGTAATGGTAGTTACAGAGCCTTAATGGTAGTTACAGAGCCTTAATGGTAGCTACAGAGCGTAATGGTAGCTACAGAGCCGTAATGGTAGCTACAGAGCGTGATGGTAGCTACAGAGCCTTAATGGTAGCTACAGAGCGTAATGGTAGCTACCGAGCCGTAATGGTAGCTACAGAGCCGTAATGGTAGCTACAGAGCGTAATGGTAGCTACAGAGCTGTAATGGTAGCTACAGAGCGTAATGGTAGCTACAGAGCCTTAATGGTAGTTACAGAGCCGTAATGGTAGCTACAGAGCCGTAATGGTAGCTACAGAGCCGTAATGGTAGCTACAGAGCGTAATGGTAACTACAGAGCCTTAATGGTAGCTACAGAGCCTTAATGGTAGTTACAGAGCCTTAATGGTAGCTACAGAGCGTAATGGTAGCTACAGAGCGTAATGGTAGCTACAGAGCCTTAATGGTAGCTACAGAGCGTAATGGTAACTACAGAGCCTTAATGGTAGCTACAGAGCGTAATGGTAGCTACAGAGCGTAATGGTAGCTACAGAGCGTAATGGTAGCTACAGAGCCTTAATGGTAGTTACAGAGCCTTAATGGTAGCTACAGAGCCGTAATGGTAGCTACAGAGCCGTAATGGTAGCTACAGAGCGTAATGGTAGCTACAGAGCTGTAATGGTAGCTACAGAGCTGTAATGGTAGCTACAGAGCGTAATGGTAGCTACAGAGCCGTAATGGTAGCTACAGAGCGTAATGGTAGCTACAGAGCTGTAATGGTAGCTACAGAGCGTAATGGTAACTACAGAGCTGTAATGGTAGCTACAGAGCGTAATGGTAGCTACAGAGCCGTAATGGTAGCTACAGAGCGTAATGGTAACTACAGAGCCGTAATGGTAGCTACAGAGCGTAATGGTAGCTACAGAGCCGTAATGGTAGCTACAGAGCGTAATGGTAACTACAGAGCCGTAATGGTAGCTACAGAGCCTTAATGGTAACTACAGAGCCGTAATGGTAGCTACAGAGCGTAATGGTAGCTACAGAGCGTAATGGTAGCTACAGAGCCGTAATGGTAGCTACAGAGCGTAATGGTAGCTACAGAGCTGTACTGGTAGCTACAGAGCGTAATGGTATCTACGGAGCCGTAATGGTAGCTACAGAGCGTAATGGTAGCTACAGAGCGTAATGGTAGCTACAGAGCCTTAATGGTAGCTACAGAGCGTAATGGTAACTACAGAGCCGTAATGGTAGCTACAGAGCGTAATGGTAGCTACAGAGCTGTAATGGTAGCTACAGAGCTGTAATGGTAGCTACAGAGCTGTAATGGTAGCTACAGAGCGTAATGGTAACTACAGAGCCGTAATGGTAACTACAGAGCCGTAATGGTAGCTACAGAGCCGTAATGGTAGCTACAGAGCTGTAATGGTAGCTACAGAGCTGTAATGGTAGCTACAGAGCGTAATGGTAACTACAGAGCCTTAATGGTAGCTACAGAGCGTAATGGTAACTACAGAGCCTTAATGGTAGCTACAGAGCGTAATGGTAGCTACAGAGCGTAATGGTAGCTACAGAGCCTTAATGGTAGTTACAGAGCCTTAATGGTAGTTACAGAGCCTTAATGGTAGTTACAGAGCCGTAATGGTAGCTACAGAGCGTAATGGTAGCTACAGAGCCGTAATGGTAGCTACAGAGCCGTAATGGTAGCTACAGAGCGTAATGGTAGCTACAGAGCCGTAATGGTAACTACAGAGCCGTAATGGTAACTACAGAGCCGTAATGGTAGCTACAGAGCTGTAATGGTAGCTACAGAGCGTAATGGTAGCTACAGAGCCGTAATGTTAGCTACAGAGCGTAATGGTAGCTACAGAGCCGTAATGGTGGCTCCAGAGCGTAATGGTAGCTACAGAGCCTTAATGGTAGCTACGGAGCGTAATGGTAGCTACAGGGCGTAATGGTAGCTACAGAGCCGTAATGGTAGCTACAGAGCGTAATGGTAACTACAGAGCCGTAATGGTAGCTACAGAGCGTAATGGTAGCTACAGAGCGTAATGGTAGCTACAGAGCCTTAATGGTAGTTACAGAGCCTTAATGGTAGCTACAGAGCGTAATGGTAACTACAGAGCCGTAATGGTAGCTACAGAGCGTAATGGTAACTACAGAGCCGTAATGGTAGCTACAGAGCGTAATGGTAGCTACAGAGCCGTAATGGTAACTACAGAGCCGTAATGGTAACTACAGAGCCGTAATG
Organism: Pachypanchax playfairii; assembly: GCA_006937955.1. Taxonomy (NCBI): domain Eukaryota; kingdom Metazoa; phylum Chordata; class Actinopteri; order Cyprinodontiformes; family Aplocheilidae; genus Pachypanchax; species Pachypanchax playfairii. The sequence goes on from SSNP01000142.1 coordinate 170,526, forward strand.
GTAGCTACAGAGCGTAATGGTAGCTACAGACCCGTAATGGTAGCTACAGAGCGTAATGGTAGCTACAGAGCTGTAATGGTAGCTACAGAGCCGGAATGGTAGCAACAGAGCGTAATGGTAGCTACAGAGCCGTAATGGTAGCTACAGAGCGTAATGGTAACTACAGAGCCGTAATGGTAACTACAGAGCCGTAATGGTAGCTACAGAGCGTAATGGTAGCTACAGAGCCGTAATGGTAGCTACAGAGCGTAATGGTAGCTACAGACCCGTAATGGTAGCTACAGAGCTGTAATGGTAGCTACAGAGCTGTAATGGTAGCTACAGAGCGTAATGGTAGCTACAGAGCCTTAATGGTAGTTACAGAGCCTTAATGGTAGCTACAGAGCCGTAATGGTAGCTACAGAGCGTAATGGTAACTACAGAGCCGTAATGGTAGCTACAGAGCGTAATGGTAGCTACAGAGCCGTAATGGTAACTACAGAGCCGTAATGGTAGCTACAGAGCCGTAATGGTAGCTACAGAGCGTAATGGTAGCTACAGAGCTGTAATGGTAGCTACAGAGCGTAATGGTGGCTACAGAGCCGTAATGGTAGCTACAGAGCGTAATGGTAGCTACAGAGCCGTAATGGTAACTACAGAGCCGTAATGGTAGCTACAGAGCCGTAATGGTAGCTACAGAGCTGTAATGGTAGCTACAGAGCTGTAATGGTAGCTACAGAGCGTAATGGTAACTACAGAGCCGTAATGGTAGCTACAGAGCGTAATGGTAGCTACAGAGCCTTAATGGGAACTACAGAGCCGTAATGGTAACTACAGAGCCGTAATGGTAGCTACAGTGCGTAATGGTAGCTACAGAGCGTAATGGTAGCTACAGAGCCGTAATGGTAGCTACAGAGCGTAATGGTAGCTACAGAGCCGTAATGGTAGCTACAGAGCGTAATGGTAACTACAGAGCCGTAATGGTAGCTACAGAGCGTAATGGTAGCTACAGAGCCGTAATGGTAGCTACAGAGCGTAATGGTAGCTACAGAGCGTAATGGTAGCTACAGAGCGTAATGGTAGCTACAGAGCGTAATGGTAGCTACAGAGCCGTAATGGTAGCTACAGAGCGTAATGGTAGCTACAGAGCTGTAATGGTAGCTACAGAGCTGTAATGGTAGCTACAGAGCGTAATGGTAACTACAGAGCCGTAATGGTAGCTACAGAGCGTAATGGTAGCTACAGAGCCGTAATGGTAACTACAGAGCCGTAATGGTAACTACAGAGCCGTAATGGTAGCTACAGAGCCGTAATGGTAGCTACAGAGCCGTAATGGTAGCTACAGAGCGTAATGGTAGCTACAGACCCGTAATGGTAGCTACAGAGCGTAATGGTAGCTACAGAGCTGTAATGGTAGCTACAGAGCGTAATGGTAACTACAGAGCCTTAATGGTAGCTACAGAGCGTAATGGTAGCTACAGAGCGTAATGGTAGCTACAGAGCCTTAATGGTAGTTACAGAGCCTTAATGGTAGTTACAGAGCCTTAATGGTAGCTACAGAGCCTTAATGGTAGCTACAGAGCGTAATGGTAACTACAGAGCCGTAATGGTAGCTACAGAGCGTAATGGTAGCTACAGAGCTGTAATGGTAGCTACAGAGCTGTAATGGTAGCTACAGAGCTGTAATGGTAGCTACAGAGCGTAATGGTAACTACAGAGCCGTAATGGTAGCTACAGAGCCGTAATGGTAGCTACAGAGCCGTAATGGTAGCTACAGAGCTGTAATGGTAGCTACAGAGCTGTAATGGTAGCTACAGAGCGTAATGGTAACTACAGAGCCGTAATGGTAGCTACAGAGCGTAATGGTAGCTACAGAGCCTTAATGGTAGCTACAGAGCGTAATGGTAGCTACAGAGCCGTAATGGTAGCTACAGAGCGTAATGGTAGCTACAGAGCCGTAATGGTAGCTACAGAGCCGTAATGGTAGCTACAGAGCGTAATGGTAGCTACAGAGCCGTAATGGTAGCTACAGACCCGTAATGGTAGCTACAGAGCCGTAATGAAATAAACTTTCAGGAAATACTTTAAAGTTCAAAATCATTAAACAAAGAAAACGAATCAATGATCTAGATGCCCAGATAGTTAAACGCTCCACTTGAGACAAATACTCACTGACAAGCTGAAGGAACATTCCACCTTTTTCCTGTTGAGAACCAGAACCTCAGACTTAGAGGAACTGACTCATCCCAACTGGTTCATATTCAGCTGCAAACTGCCTCAGTGCACCCTGAAGGTCGGGGCTCAGAGACGCCAACATAACCACATCATCTGCAAAAGTAGAGATAAAAGGTTCCCCTCATACAAACAAGATCGGTGACAAGGAGGAACCCTAGTGATGTCCAACCTGCACAGTGGGACAAACTACTGCAGAGAATGAGGACACAGCTCTTGCTTTAGTTGTGCAAGTAAGTAAGTAAGTAAATTTTATTTATATAGCACCTTTCACAGACAGGAGAAGTCACAAGGTGCTTCACATAAAGGAGCAAAAAAATACAGAAAAAGATACAATAAAAACAGTGTACAACAAAATAGACATAAATATATGATGGTCATAATACCCATTATCTACCGAGCTGAGAATGCCTGCAGGAACAAGTGGGTTTTAAGCTTATTCGTAAATGCATCGACAGAGTCAAGCGAACGTAAGGAGGGTGGAAGATCATTCCAGAGCCTCAGCTCAACGACCTGAAAGGATCGGTCTTCTCGGGTCCAAAAACGAGAACGAGGGACCCGGAGTAAATTTTCATCTAACGATCTCAGCCTCCGAGTGGGGGTATGCAAGGCTCTAAAAGTGAGCACCAGGATTTTAAAATTGACACGAAAAGAGACAGTGAGCCAATGGAGAGCTTTCAGAATCGGCGTGATAAGAGCCCTTCTGCTGGATCGAGTCAGCAACCGTGCAGCAGAATTTTGGACCTGCTGCAAACGAGACAACTCTTTTTTTGTTTAGACAAGAAAACAAACTGTTACAATAGTCTAAACGAGAAGACACAAAAGCATGGATAACCACCTCAAGCTCAGCTTTGGATACCATTGTTCTAAGTTTAGAGATTTTCCTTAGCTGAAAGAAGCAATTTCGAGTGAGCTGCTTTGAATGTTGCTGTAATGACATTTCCTTGTCAAAAATTACTCAAAGATTTCTGAGACTTGACTTACAAGACAAGTTCTGAACACTCAAATACTGCTTGATCCCTGGAATAGCTTCATCAGGGGCGATCACTAGCACTTCCGTTTTTTCGGAATTTAGTTGAAGGGAGTTTGCGCCAAAATTCACCGTCAGACCACCACCAAACAGCCACCGGACCCTCCGACCACCACCAAACAGGCAAAGTGGGTGTCTTGCCCAGGGACACAATGGACACAATTCCAAGCAAAGCGAGGATTCGAACTGGTGACCTTCTGGTTACCAGACAACCCTCTCTACCAACTGAGCCACAGCCACCTCGGTGCTGGTGCTGTTCCATCATTTCGAACATCAGAAGAAGCTGGTGTCTCCATTGTCTCCACCTCCCACCTGTCTGTATCTAGCAGGCAGGTGAAGAAGCAGCAGTGAGATCCTTCTCTTCTGCAGCTCAAAGCCACAGAGAAGTGACCCTCTTGTTCACTGAGGAGAACTCCAACACCTGCTCGATGCCTCGACCTGAGCCACTCTAGAGGAGGAGAGGGTTCAGCTCCTCTCCAGGACTTGGGTTCTAGAGCCTAAGCTGTGAGTAGAAGTGAGCCCAACTATATCTAGTTGGTACCTCACCAGTTCTTGCTCATTTCCCCAACAGCAGAGTGACATTGCATATTCCAAAATCAGTTTATTCCACTGAGGACCCGCATGCCTTGGCACCCGGCTCTCTTTGCACCTAACCCCCCTCCCCCAAGCCTGGCTCCAGGGGGGTGCCTCAGTCTTCCTATTCTGGGTGATGTTTTCTGACAGTTAAAGTCTGTCTTCATCAAGGTACTTAAAACATATATAGTATATAAACATTAGTACCTGGAGTGTTTCTCATGGAATAGGACTTGCACTATCCAAACACCAATGGTGTTTAGTTACAACATGCACCGACCGGTCTACATGTGATCATCTCTTAACATAAACTCTAACTTCCTTTCAAAGTTAGTTGTGCAGCTAAAATCTGAAAACAAACCTGAAGTTACTTTGATAAACCACCAATCCTGCTTTGTAGGTAGACTAGAAGGAGACGAGGACATGCAAAACTGAAATATGACTAATATCACTCTTTCTGAAAAAATCCACATGAAGTTCATGTAAAATAATGTAACAAATGGGACATAAAAGAAACTGTGTTCAGAGTTCAGACAAAATAAAAAGCTCAAACTGAATAAAAACTCCATCACATAAAGTTTTCTTCAACAAACTTTCATTGAGCTTCATGTTGTTGACCTTCAGTTGAGCTTTAGTTAAACTTAATATTTCAGCTTCAGATCGTAATGGAAATGTTTCAGTACATAATGTACAGTGAGTGTTTGGACAGTGTTTTGTTTGGTTAGTGGTTCAGCTGATTATGTTTCCTTTGTGTGTCTGAGGAAAAGAAATTTGAGCTGTGATACTATCTGCAGACAAACATCCTGCGATAAAACAGCACTGAAAACAGTTTTAAATGCACCTCCATGTATTTCAAACATCAGATTTCTGTTAAAGGTATAATATGTAATATTTTCAACAACATAATACCTCCACGGGGTGTTTAGAGGATTGTAGAATGAAAATACAGCATTTCCTTTAAAAATTATATTCAAAGTAAAATATTGTAAAATATTCATTTTAACGGGCACGACGTTGGCATTTTGTTTACATCTACCAGCCAATAGCTGGCAGAGCAGCGGGCACCATTTTGGGTCATAAATAATCCAGCACAGTGAGGCTGGTACTGTGGAGTCTGCAGGTCAAGCAGCTGGAAGCACCGGGGACATGTGGTGATTATATACATTATTTACTTGCCATAGGAGATTCCCAACATGTGACTTAGCAGGTTCATGTGTTGAAACGTCTGACACGCGGCAGGTGGCTGAAATGTGGGGACGTCCACTGTGGATTCGGCTGGAAGACACCTTGGAGGATGGTGTGGCTGGTTGGAGAAGCGAGGCGTGCAGGATGGCGTGAGGAGAACAGAGGATGTTGAGGAGACTGCAGGAAGTTTCAGTTTGCTCTAAAAGACCCGAGGCAGATACATGAGCTCTTTGCCATGGACTCAATCGATAACTGAGCTACAAGGACTCTTCTGTTGACCTTTCGCTGAGTCCCACCCCCCTAGTTACTGTTGCTACGTCCGACAAACACGACCAGCGTGACAGATTATCATGACTGGAAGAGGTTGGAGCAAAACCTTCAACATCCTCCAAATCAAACCAGCTTTGATCTCCTTTCTCTCTCCAGATCAGCTCTACCGAGTGGCATCAGTCCACTCGCAGCCAGCGAGCACTCCCACCTGCCACCGCCACCACCAGCTGGCCATCCCGAGCCGGCTCACGCTCATCCGCAGGTGGACCGCTCCACCTCTCAGGACGCCCCTCAGCACCGAGCTCCCCCTGACATCTAGTTAGTAGTTAGTAGATGAAGGCGCGCTGCTTCAACATCTTGTTTGCAGTTAATGTTTGTCAGACCTGCTCACATAGTAACGGTTGTGTGATTGGACAATGGCCATTTTGGGGGCGGGGCCAGCGAAAGATCAATTATCAAAGTCAGTGTGATCAGCAGGGCTGGAGAGCATGATTGGTGTGCTGAACACGTGATATTTTGTAGTCCTTCTTGGTGAGAAGCAACCGGAGAGAATCGGAGATCAGAGCGGGTTTAGTGAGGAATATTCATGGTATCAGAGCGCACGTGGGGGTCACGAGCATGACACTCCGATGGCTGGAGGCTTTGTGTTGTTGTTGTTGTGTTCATGTTCCATATTCCACCTTTAACAAGATGTTACATTCTGGGATTTCTTTACACTTTCCTCCTCAGATCCGGCCTCGTTTGGAGGCAGTACCACCCAAAGAAGCAGCTGTTTGATGTTGTCTGGGAACTTTCAGAAGTGAAGTGTAAAAGTGAACTGAATCAAATGACGGAGGGAAATTTATCTTCAGTTCCTCCCAACTGAAACGAGCCCCTGGACTTTAAAGAGTTCCTTCCATTAAAAGCTGTTTTTCTGAGGTTTCTGTTGAATATTTTAGCTCCACAGGTGTTCTTACCTTCATAGTGGGTGAAAACAGGTCAACAACTTCTCTTTCAGTTTTAATCTCTCAAACTACGCAGGTGGTGATAAAACCCGAGTTCTCCTGAGTTCTAACGACCTGTATCTGTTTCATCACAACTCCTTTGTTCGTTAGTATTCATCAGCTCCTGCAGTTGAAACCACGCCTAGCATGCTGCTAGCTAAAAGCTGTTAGCATAAGACAGAACAAACAGGAAGAGAGAACGTCTGACACTGCCATGCACAACGGGGCAGGAAACAGTATACCTTGCTCTCATAGTCTAGTTTGTTAGCCAATCAGAGTCGCAACTGAAGCAGCCTGACGGAAGGAGCCGGAACCTCCCGAATTTAAACGCAGACAGATTGAAAGGTCTGTTAATCAGTGTTTCCTGACATTTTTTAGATATAAAATGTTTCATATTACTGGTTAATACTTAAGAAATAACCATTAAGTCATGAAATGTGTATGAAACTGACTCTTTAAGGTGTTTCTGGTCCACAGTCTTCCAGACTTCCTGAAGCTGTTTACAGTGACGTGATCAGAAAACTGAACACTTACTAGAAAACTAATAAAAACTAATGAAGCTTTTACAAAAGTTTAGTTGAAGAATAAAAACTAATTGGATCTATTTAATCTGAATATCCTGATTTGTGCTGTTCATCACTTCCTGTGATGTGAAAGATTCTGGATTTTATGTGGAGCAGACAATCAGGAAGAAAATCAGGAAAAGATTTAAAAAGGCAGAGATGACAACAAATGGTAGAATGGAGTGAGAGACTGAAAAAAGAGAAAGATGATGGAGGGGAGGGTCGAGCAAGCAACTGGGTAGAGGAGGAGCCAGAGGAAGAGGAGGGATGACAGGAGATGTAGTTGTTGCCGCGGCAGCAGAGCAGGACTGATCTGATACAGTACAACTCCTCCTCTTCTTTCTTTTTTATTCTTCTTTCTTCATCCTTCTGCCTTCATCTGCCTGTTTTTACTGAGAAAAGCTGCTTCTTCCTCCTCTTCATCCTCCTCAGCTTCACCTCATCATCATCAGCTAAGGTAAGTAGGATGAAAACTGCTCCAGATACACTGCTGAGAATAGAAAGAGAAGAAGGGAGTGGAAAAGTCGAGCAGAGGAGCAGGACGGGACGGGGGAGGAAGAGTTTGAGAGGAAATAAAATCTGGATGAAACTTCCAGAGTGAGACGAGACGAGCAGAAAGATTTAACTTGTCTGTAAGAAAACAAAAAGTCTGAACAGATTGAGAGTAGAAAGACCGTGTGTTGGTGTTCTCCTGAGCGCTGATGTTGACGTAATCCAAATGATAAATTAGTGATGAAGTTTGGTGTGTTTGCTTTGAACCTCCTCACTCACACATGCAGTCACACATGCACTCACATCAGGCTCATTAATATTCACTCACCTTCTGTAGTCCCAACACTTCCTTTACTGTCCAATAGGAAACAGGCGTTAATGATTGA
>SSNP01000142.1:185718-187453 GCA_006937955.1 Pachypanchax playfairii
GGTAGGTCTCTGCAGGTCTCTGTAGGTAGGTCTCTGCAGGTCTCTGTAGGTCTCTGCAGGTCTCTGTAGGTCTCTGCAGGTCTCTGTAGTGTTCAGGAACGTTCACTGCAACCCTTCCAGCATGTCCTATGAATCGTCCTTTGTACAGATATTTTAACTAGCTGTTAGTAATTCTTGTAACTACATCACAAACTACCACTGTGATGTCACATGACTCCCAAACTGTCTGATTCAAGCAGCTGCAGCAGAGCAGTGGAGGTTTCCACTCAGCTATCAGATGAAACACTGACTCAGATTAGAACCATCAACCAGCTGGTCCTTACCAGAGGCTTCCAGGCTGGACGCCATGGCAGCAGATAAACGCTGATCCCAGACCTGTGCTGCTGTTAATATCTAACATATCTGCTCTGAAACCGTGATGTCATCAGGGATTCCAGCAGAGAGGTCCGACACTCAGATTCATTGGATGCATCAAAAACACTTGAGACAAGTCAAACAAAGACTCTTCAGAGCAGCAGGACGGGAGTTTCTCAGACTAACGTCAAGTAAATAAGCTGTAGTCCAACAAGAAACATCGAAAACCTGGAAAACAACAAGACCTTCAGCTGGTTCTGATACCTGTAAACATGTTTATTCTGTCCCTCAAGTTGGACACAGTCTAGCTACTGACTCAAATACATTACCCACAATGCAACATTTTAAAAGGGGAGGTCTTAGCTGGTTCTGGAATCACATTCATTTAAAAGTTTTTATTCTGGAAAGTGTTTCAACTACATCATGATTAATTATTTTTATTATTGAAGTCCAGCTGAACATCTCCAAAGATTCACAGAGTAGATTTAGTCATCATATAAAATAACCGTTTTATTTAACGGTCATAAATCAGATAAACAGTTAATCTCATCGACCTGTTTTCTTCCACCAATCAGAGGTCAGGTCATGGGTACAACAGGTTCAGGTGGGAAACCTAGACCTGTTCTTTCAGTGGGCTGCAGCTATAGAGTTATAAACATAGAGAGGACTTCCTGTGTCTCCTATTATCAGAGTGTGTGATGTCATGGAGGATCCAAAATGGCCGCCAAAGCAGGAACAAAGTAAACAAACGTGCATCACTGAGAAGCTTCACTGTGTTTAAACACTAGATCTTCCTAAAGTTGATCCCACTGATGTAACAAGGTGTCAGATACAGAATCTAACACAATAAAACAACCTGCATTAGACTCAGACAGGATGCAGGTGAGACAGTTTTAAATCTGACGACATGTTCTTGTTTTGAAAATCTTCACTGAGTCACATGATCAATCCTCGCTCTCTGTTTCTAACTCTATGGGTGTGTCTGGGAACCTCCACAGGGAGGCGACTAGCCGCTTGTACCTGGGATCTCATCTGTTCAGTCACCTGACCAGGTGAGGATCAGACAGACCAGTAAATCCAGAACTTTTCCTTCTTCCACCAGAGTGAAGCAGCTCCTCATCATCAGTATCTTCATGTTCTCCCTCTCCGATGCTCCTTTTATTTACACCATTATTATTTGTTCTTTTTGTTTTAATAAATTGTTACTCTCAGAATTTAGTTTTTTCATTCCTTCTCTGCTTAAGTTTCTTTCAGTTCGGTCCTCTCTCTCTCTCTCTCTCTCTCTCTCCTCCATAACTCTGTCTCCCTGGTTTTTGTCTCACTTGGTCTCTATTTTGTTTGTGTGTTTTCTGACAGGACAACCATACATGGACACAAAGTA
>SSNP01000142.1:187462-214890 GCA_006937955.1 Pachypanchax playfairii
GTAGGTCTCTGCAGGTCTCTGTAGGTCTCTGCAGGTCTCTGTAGGTAGGTCTCTGCAGGTCTCTGTAGGTAGGTCTCTGCAGGTCTCTGCAGGTCTCTGCAGGTCTCTGTAGGTCTCTGCAGGTCTCTGTAGGTAGGTCTCTGCAGGTCTCTGTAGGTCTCTGCAGGTCTCTGTAGGTCTCTGCAGGTCTCTGTAGGTAGGTCTCTGCAGGTCTCTGTAGGTCTCTGTATGTCTCTGCAGGTCTCTGTAGGTCTCTGTAGGTAGGTCTCTGTAGGTAGGTCTCTGCAGGTCTCTGTATGTCTCTGTATGTCTCTGCAGGTCTCTGTAGGTCTCTGTAGGTCTCTGCAGGTCTCTGTAGGTCTCTGCAGGTCTCTGTAGGTAGGTCTCTGCAGGTCTCTGTAGGTAGGTCTCTGCATGTCTCTGTAGGTCTCTGCAGGTCTCTGTATGTAGGTCTCTGCAGGTCTCTGTAGGTCTCTGCAGGTCTCTGTAGGTAGGTCTCTGCAGGTCTCTGTAGGTAGGTCTCTGCAGGTCTCTGTAGGTCTCTGCAGGTCTCTGTAGGTCTCTGCAGGTCTCTGCAGGTCTCTGTAGGTCTCTGTAGGTCTCTGCAGGTCTCTGTAGGTAGGTCTCTGCAGGTCTCTGTAGGTCTCTGCAGGTCTCTGTAGGTCTCTGTAGGTCTCTGCAGGTCTCTGTAGGTCTCTGCAGGTCTCTGTAGGTAGGTCTCTGCAGGTCTCTGTAGGTAGGTCTCTGCAGGTCTCTGTAGGTCTCTGCAGGTCTCTGTAGGTCTCTGTAGGTCTCTGCAGGTCTCTGTAGGTCTCTGCAGGTCTCTGTAGGTAGGTCTCTGCAGGTCTCTGTAGGTCTCTGCAGGTCTCTGTAGGTCTCTGCAGGTCTCTGTAGGTAGGTCTCTGCAGGTCTCTGTAGGTCTCTGCAGGTCTCTGCAGGTCTCTGTAGGTCTCTGTAGGTCTCTGCAGGTCTCTGTAGGTAGGTCTCTGCAGGTCTCTGTAGGTCTCTGCAGGTCTCTGTAGGTAGGTCTCTGCAGGTCTCTGTAGGTAGGTCTCTGTAGGTCTCTGTAGGTCTCTGCAGGTCTCTGTAGGTCTCTGCAGGTCTCTGTAGGTAGGTCTCTGCAGGTCTCTGTAGGTCTCTGCAGGTCTCTGTAGGTAGGTCTCTGCAGGTCTCTGTAGGTCTCTGCAGGTCTCTGCAGGTCTCTGTAGGTCTCTGCAGGTCTCTGTAGGTCTCTGCAGGTCTCTGCAGGTCTCTGTAGGTCTCTGCAGGTCTCTGTATGTAGGTCTCTGCAGGTCTCTGTAGGTAGGTCTCTGCAGGTCTCTGTAGGTCTCTGCAGGTCTCTGTAGGTCTCTGCAGGTCTCTGTAGGTAGGTCTCTGCAGGTCTCTGTAGGTCTCTGCAGGTCTCTGTAGGTAGGTCTCTGCAGGTCTCTGTAGGTAGGTCTCTGCAGGTCTCTGTAGGTCTCTGCAGGTCTCTGTCGGTCTCTGCAGGTCTCTGTAGGTAGGTCTCTGCAGGTCTCTGTAGGTCTCTGCAGGTCTCTGTATGTAGGTCTCTGCAGGTCTCTGTAGGTAGGTCTCTGCAGGTCTCTGTAGGTCTCTGTAGGTCTCTGTAGGTCTCTGCAGGTCTCTGTAGGTAGGTCTCTGCAGGTCTCTGTAGGTCTCTGCAGGTCTCTGTAGGTAGGTCTCTGCAGGTCTCTGTAGGTAGGTCTCTGCAGGTCTCTGTAGGTCTCTGCAGGTCTCTGTAGGTCTCTGTAGGTCTCTGCAGGTCTCTGTAGGTCTCTGTAGGTAGGTCTCTGTAGGTAGGTCTCTGCAGGTCTCTGTAGGTCTCTGTAGGTCTCTGCAGGTCTCTGTAGGTCTCTGCAGGTCTCTGTAGGTAGGTCTCTGCAGGTCTCTGTAGGTCTCTGTAGGTCTCTGCAGGTCTCTGTAGGTCTCTGTAGGTAGGTCTCTGTAGGTAGGTCTCTGCAGGTCTCTGTATGTCTCTGCAGGTCTCTGTAGGTCGGTCTCTGCAGGTCTCTGTAGGTAGGTCTCTGCAGGTCTCTGTAGGTCTCTGTAGGTCTCTGCAGGTCTCTGTAGGTCTCTGTAGGTAGGTCTCTGTAGGTAGGTCTCTGCAGGTCTCTGTAGGTCTCTGCAGGTCTCTGTAGGTCTCTGCAGGTCTCTGTAGGTAGGTCTCTGCAGGTCTCTGTAGGTCTCTGCAGGTCTCTGTAGGTAGGTCTCTGCAGGTCTCTGTAGGTAGGTCTCTGCAGGTCTCTGTAGGTCTCTGCAGGTCTCTGTAGGTCTCTGCAGGTCTCTGCAGGTCTCTGTAGGTCTCTGTAGGTCTCTGCAGGTCTCTGTAGGTAGGTCTCTGCAGGTCTCTGTAGGTCTCTGCAGGTCTCTGTAGGTCTCTGTAGGTCTCTGTAGGTCTCTGTCGGTCTCTGTATGTAGGTCTCTGTAGGTCTCTGTAGGTCTCTGCAGGTCTCTGCAGGTCTCTGCAGGTCTCTGTAGGTCTCTGCAGGTCTCTGTAGGTAGGTCTCTGCAGGTCTCTGTAGGTCTCTGCAGGTCTCTGTAGGTCTCTGCAGGTCTCTGTAGGTAGGTCTCTGCAGGTCTCTGTAGGTAGGTCTCTGCAGGTCTCTGTAGGTCTCTGCAGGTCGCTGTAGGTAGGTCTCTGCAGGTCTCTGTAGGTAGGTCTCTGCAGGTCTCTGTAGGTCTCTGCAGGTCTCTGCAGGTCTCTGTAGGTCTCTGCAGGTCTCTGTAGGTCTCTGCAGGTCTCTGTAGGTAGGTCTCTGCAGGTCTCTGTAGGTCTCTGTAGGTCTCTGTAGGTAGGTCTCTGCAGGTCTCTGTATGTAGGTCTCTGCAGGTCTCTGTAGGTCTCTGCAGGTCTCTGTAGGTAGGTCTCTGCAGGTCTCTGTAGGTCTCTGTAGGTCTCTGCAGGTCTCTGTAGGTCTCTGTAGGTAGGTCTCTGTAGGTAGGTCTCTGCAGGTCTCTGTAGGTCTCTGCAGGTCTCTGCAGGTCTCTGTAGGTCTCTGCAGGTCTCTGTAGGTCTCTGCAGGTCTCTGTAGGTAGGTCTCTGCAGGTCTCTGTAGGTAGGTCTCTGTAGGTCTCTGTAGGTCTCTGCAGGTCTCTGTAGGTAGGTCTCTGCAGGTCTCTGTAGGTCTCTGCAGGTCTCTGTAGGTCTCTGTAGGTCTCTGCAGGTCTCTGTAGGTCTCTGTAGGTAGGTCTCTGTAGGTAGGTCTCTGCAGGTCTCTGTAGGTCTCTGCAGGTCTCTGTAGGTAGGTCTCTGCAGGTCTCTGTAGGTCTCTGCAGGTCTCTGTAGGTAGGTCTCTGCAGGTCTCTGTAGGTAGGTCTCTGCAGGTCTCTGTAGGTCTCTGCAGGTCTCTGTAGGTCTCTGCAGGTCTCTGTAGGTAGGTCTCTGCAGGTCTCTGTAGGTCTCTGTAGGTCTCTGCAGGTCTCTGTAGGTCTCTGTAGGTAGGTCTCTGTAGGTAGGTCTCTGCAGGTCTCTGTAGGTCTCTGCAGGTCTCTGCAGGTCTCTGTAGGTCTCTGCAGGTCTCTGTAGGTAGGTCTCTGCAGGTCTCTGTAGGTAGGTCTCTGCAGGTCTCTGTAGGTCTCTGCAGGTCTCTGTAGGTCTCTGCAGGTCTCTGTAGTGTTCAGGAACGTTCACTGCAACCCTTCCAGCATGTCCTATGAATCGTCCTTTGTACAGATATTTTAACTAGCTGTTAGTAATTCTTGTAACTACATCACAAACTACCACTGTGATGTCACATGACTCCCAAACTGTCTGATTCAAGCAGCTGCAGCAGAGCAGTGGAGGTTTCCACTCAGCTATCAGATGAAACACTGACTCAGATTAGAACCATCAACCAGCTGGTCCTTACCAGAGGCTTCCAGGCTGGACGCCATGGCAGCAGATAAACGCTGATCCCAGACCTGTGCTGCTGTTAATATCTAACATATCTGCTCTGAAACCGTGATGTCATCAGGGATTCCAGCAGAGAGGTCCGACACTCAGATTCATTGGATGCATCAAAAACACTTGAGACAAGTCAAACAAAGACTCTTCAGAGCAGCAGGACGGGAGTTTCTCAGACTAACGTCAAGTAAATAAGCTGTAGTCCAACAAGAAACATCGAAAACCTGGAAAACAACAAGACCTTCAGCTGGTTCTGATACCTGTAAACATGTTTATTCTGTCCCTCAAGTTGGACACAGTCTAGCTACTGACTCAAATACATTACCCACAATGCAACATTTTAAAAGGGGAGGTCTTAGCTGGTTCTGGAATCACATTCATTTAAAAGTTTTTATTCTGGAAAGTGTTTCAACTACATCATGATTAATTATTTTTATTATTGAAGTCCAGCTGAACATCTCCAAAGATTCACAGAGTAGATTTAGTCATCATATAAAATAACCGTTTTATTTAACGGTCATAAATCAGATAAACAGTTAATCTCATCGACCTGTTTTCTTCCACCAATCAGAGGTCAGGTCATGGGTACAACAGGTTCAGGTGGGAAACCTAGACCTGTTCTTTCAGTGGGCTGCAGCTATAGAGTTATAAACATAGAGAGGACTTCCTGTGTCTCCTATTATCAGAGTGTGTGATGTCATGGAGGATCCAAAATGGCCGCCAAAGCAGGAACAAAGTAAACAAACGTGCATCACTGAGAAGCTTCACTGTGTTTAAACACTAGATCTTCCTAAAGTTGATCCCACTGATGTAACAAGGTGTCAGATACAGAATCTAACACAATAAAACAACCTGCATTAGACTCAGACAGGATGCAGGTGAGACAGTTTTAAATCTGACGACATGTTCTTGTTTTGAAAATCTTCACTGAGTCACATGATCAATCCTCGCTCTCTGTTTCTAACTCTATGGGTGTGTCTGGGAACCTCCACAGGGAGGCGACTAGCCGCTTGTACCTGGGATCTCATCTGTTCAGTCACCTGACCAGGTGAGGATCAGACAGACCAGTAAATCCAGAACTTTTCCTTCTTCCACCAGAGTGAAGCAGCTCCTCATCATCAGTATCTTCATGTTCTCCCTCTCCGATGCTCCTTTTATTTACACCATTATTATTTGTTCTTTTTGTTTTAATAAATTGTTACTCTCAGAATTTAGTTTTTTCATTCCTTCTCTGCTTAAGTTTCTTTCAGTTCGGTCCTCTCTCTCTCTCTCTCTCTCTCTCTCCTCCATAACTCTGTCTCCCTGGTTTTTGTCTCACTTGGTCTCTATTTTGTTTGTGTGTTTTCTGACAGGACAACCATACATGGACACAAAGTAAAGACCTCCCCCCCTTCACCAAGCCAAAGACGAGGTCTCCGTTCCAGCGCTGATGCCCCTCCAGCGTTTGTCAGAGAGACGGTGAAACAGTGAGATGATAAAGTGGAAAAGCAGAAAGCTGAAAGAGGAGGAGGCTGCAGATCCATAATCTCCTCAGCAGAGAACACTTAGAGGCAGCAATGCAACCATTCTGTCTATGCTGCAACTTCAGGGAGCATCATCACAATTTAATAAGAGTCTGAGAGGCGCTCAAGAGGAAGAGACGCACGTTTTAACACTTTCTGATCTGGATTTTTATCTTCTTGCTTCAAATCCCTGCAGCAATAAGCAACTATATTAAAGATCATCTGCTTATTATTCTGAGACTTCAGGAGATTTTTCTTTGAAGAGTGTCGACATCTGGAGGAAACAGAACTGTGGTGGTTTCACCTCTCACCATTACTGAAGACTCTCCTGGATTTAAAGGAGGTCTTTTTACCCTGAGCAGCGTCTTGTAGGAGTAGAAGGACTCCTTCTAAAGATCTGCTGAAAGGACAGATTTCATTCGTCGAGATAAGTTTATGTTCCTTCTATGAATTGTTGTTTTTCATGGCTTGACAGCAGCCTGACCTCTGACCCCTCCCTCTGCCCCCTCCCCAAATCCTCCCCATCAACATGTCTCATCGCTTCACCTCTTGCTGCCTCCAGTACACCATCGAGCAGGTGGAGCAGTGAGTCCAGCTCTCAATAGGACACTTGCCTCATAGTAATTAGCTCCGCCCCCATCCAGGACAGAACTCACAGACAGTGGGACGTTCTGATGCAAGATGGCGGCTGGTGTGGCAACATGGCTGCCATTTGCTCGGGCGGCGGCTGTGGGCTGGCTGCCGCTGGCCAAGAAGACGATGCCCAAACCTCCAGTGGACAACTCGTCCAGATCAGATGAGATTCTGTACGTCAACGTGAGCGGCGTGAGGTTTCAGGTGGGTCCCACGTTAGCAGGTCCACAATCACCTAAAGAGTGGGCGTGGCTACTAGTTAAAGAGTGGGCGTGGCTACTAGTACCAGGAATGTCTGAATTCATGACATGTCAAACAATTTCATCAACATGCCACGAAATGAAATGACCAACCCAGATTATTATACTGAATATTATTATATTAAATATTATTATATTGAATATGATAATATTGAATATTAACATACTGAATATTATTATATTTAATATTATATTTAACATTAACTAGTAGATCTGAAGGAAAACTGAGAGAAAGTTTGAATTCCATGATTTAAAGTTAAACGAGGAAAATGATTAAAAAGTAGATGAAACGTTTGGAGATCAGAACAGGAACATCTGCTCACATCCAAACAGCAGAGTCAAGGTGAACATGACACCAGACAAGAACATGGCCTCCATATGACCGCGGTCCCAGCCGCTCCTCTTCAGCCTGCTGGAACCAGGTCTTCTTCTCTGGTTGGATTTTCTTCCTGATTTCTCTCAGTTTGCTCATGAACATCGACTCCTTGCTGCTTTTTTCTTTCATCCAGATTTCTTTTTCCAACCTGAACTTTTCCAACATGTGATTTGAAAATCAGGTGTTTAAAGAACTTTAATGTTTTGATAGCGGGACTTGGTCTGATCATGTCGTGAACATGTAACTGAGCCATAAAAACAACATGAGTTTTCCTTTAACTGCTGCAGAACAGAGAACATGAAGAACATGAAGCATCCTGATGCACGTTGTTCAGATAATGTTCATTACAAATCTAAACGTTCCACTTGATGGAGTGTGTTCCGACCAATCAGAGGCCTCCATCAGCCAGATGGTTTTACACAAACAAACATGTTTACTAAAAACCTCTACTGTTCATGTGTGAACATAGAGAATGTATTGCTGCAGCTTTTTCCCTCTGAAATCTATTCTTACAACATTCCTGTTATTTATAGAAGAAAAGTCTTTTTTAGAATCAGATTTGGTTTTATAATTACATCAAGCATCAGTCGTATCTTTCTGATGTCAGGAACACTTTGATTTCATGCAGCTTTCATAGAACCGTATCAACAGCGCCACACACATTCTGCAGATTCAAAGAACTTACAGATAAAATTCACTTATAGAAATTCTGCTGAAGTTTTTCATGTCAGCAGCTTTCTGAGTTACAAAAACATCTACAACAATAAAACAGCTCACATTAGTTTTTAGTTTATCCTCAAGGTTCGTGTAAAAGTAAAAGCATCTTCACATTATGAAGCTTTTAAACATGGACAGTTTAAAGTTGGTTATTTTTGTCACCATCGGTTCCTGTTGAATCGGATTCTAAATGTTCTCCCTCATTCAAAGCTGCCAAACCCTACAGAAACATGCAGAACCCTGGAGAAACATGCAGAACCCTGCAGAAACATGCAGAACCCTGCAGAAACATGCAGAACCCTACAGAACCCTGCAGAAACATGCAGAACACTGGAGAAACATGCAGAACCCTGCAGAAACATGCAGAACCCTACAGAACCCTGCAGAAACATGCAGAACCCTGGAGAAACATGCAGAACCCTGCAGAAACATACAAAACCCTACAGAAACATGCAGAACCCTACAGAACCCTGCAGAAACATGCAGAACCCTACAGAACCCTGCAGAAACATGCAGAACCCTACAGAACCCTGCAGAAACATGCAGAACCCTGGAGAAACATGCAGAACCCTACAGAACCCTGCAGAAACATGCAGAATCCTACAGAACCCTGCAGAAACATGCAGAACCCTACAGAACCCTGCAGAAACATGCAGAACCCTGGAGAAACATGCAGAACCCTACAGAACCCTGCAGAAACATGCAGAACCCTACAGAACCCTACAGAACCCTGGAGAAACATGCAGAACCCTGCAGAACCCTGCAGAACCCTGCAGAAACATGCAGAACCCTGGAGAAACATGCAGAACCCTGCAGAAACATACAAAACCCTACAGAAACATGCAGAACCCTACAGAACCCTGCAGAAACATGCAGAACCCTACAGAAACCTGCAGAAACCTGCAGAACCCCGCAGAAACATGCAGAACCCTGCAGAACCCTGCAGAATCCTACAGAACCCTACAGAACCCTGCAGAACCCTGCAGAAACATGCAGAACCCTGCAGAACCCTGCAGAATCCTACAGAACCCCGCAGAAACATGCAGAACCCTGCAGAAACATACAGAACCCTACAGAAACATGCAGAACCCTACAGAACCCTGCAGAAACCTGCAGAACCCTACAGAACCCTGCAGAAACATGCAGAACCCTACAGAACCCTGCAGAAACATGCAGAACCCTGCAGAAACATACAAAACCCTACAGAAACATGCAGAACCCTACAGAACCCTGCAGAAACATGCAGAACCCTACAGAACCCTGCAGAAACATGCAGAACCCTGCAGAAACATACAAAACCCTACAGAAACATGCAGAACCCTACAGAACCCTGCAGAAACATGCAGAACCCTACAGAACCCTGCAGAAACATGCAGAACCCTACAGAACCCTGCAGAAACATGCAGAACCCTGGAGAAACATGCAGAACCCTGCAGAACCCTGCAGAATCCTACAGAACCCCGCAGAAACATGCAGAACCCTGCAGAAACATACAAAACCCTACAGAAACATGCAGAACCCTTCAGAACCCTGCAGAAACATGCAGAACCCTACAGAACCCTGCAGAAACATGCAGAACCCTACAGAACCCCGCAGAACCCTGCAGAAACATGCAGAACCCTGGAGAAACATGCAGAACCCTGCAGAAACATGCAGAACCCTACAGAACCCTGCAGAAACATGCAGAATCCTACAGAACCCTGCAGAAACATGCAGAACCCTACAGAACCCTGCAGAAACATGCAGAACCCTGGAGAAACATGCAGAACCCTGCAGAACCCTACAGAACCCTACAGAACCCTGCAGAACCATGCAGAACCCTACAGAACCCCGCAGAACCCTGCAGAAACATGCAGAACCCTACAGAACCCTGCAGAATTCTACAGAACCCCGCAGAAACATGCAGAACCCTACAGAACCCTGCAGAAACATGCAGAACCCTGGAGAAACATGCAGAACCCTGCAGAACCCTACAGAACCCTGCAGAAACATGCAGAACCCTGCAGAAACCTGCAGAACCCTGCAGAACCCTGCAGAAACATGCAGAACCCTGCAGAAACATACAGAACCCTGCAGAAACATACAGAACCCTACAGAACCATGCAGAACCCTACAGAACCCTGCAGAAACATGCAGAACCCTGCAGAACCCTGCAGAAACCTGCAGAACCCTGCAGAAACATGCAGAACCCTACAGAACCCTGCAGAAACATGCAGAACCCTACAGAACCCTGCAGAAACATGCAGAACCCTACAGAACCCTGCAGAATCCTACAGAACCCCGCAGAAACATGCAGAACCCTGCAGAAACATACAGAACCCTACAGAAACATGCAGAACCCTACAGAACCCTGCAGAAACATGCAGAACCCTACAGAACCCTGCAGAAACATGCAGAACCCTACAGAACCCTGCAGAAACATGCAGAACCCTGCAGAAACATACAAAACCCTACAGAAACATGCAGAACCCTGCAGAACCCTGCAGAACCCTGCAGAACCCTACAGAACCCTGCAGAAACATGCAGAACCCTGCAGAAACATGCAGAACCCTACAGAACCCTGCAGAAACATGCAGAACCCTGGAGAAACATGCAGAACCCTGCAGAAACCTGCAGAAACATGCAGAACCCTGCAGAACCCTGCAGAATCCTACAGAACCCTGCAGAAACATGCAGAACCCTGCAGAAACATACAAAACCCTGCAGAAACATGCAGAACCCTACAGAACCCTGCAGAAACATGCAGAACCCTACAGAACCCTGCAGAAACATGCAGAACCCTACAGAACCCTGCAGAAACATGCAGAACCCTGGAGAAACATGCAGAACCCTGCAGAACCCTACAGAATCCTGCAGAACCCTGCAGAAACATGCAGAACCCTGCAGAAACATACAAAACCCTACAGAAACATGCAGAACCCTACAGAACCCTGCAGAAACATGCAGAACCCTACAGAACCCTGCAGAAACCTGCAGAACCCTACAGAACCCCGCAGAACCCTGCAGAAACATGCAGAACCCTGCAGAAACAAGCAGAACCCTACAGAACCCTGCAGAAACATGCAGAACCCTGCAGAAACATGCAGAACCCTACAGAACCCTGCAGAAACATGCAGAACCCTACAGAACCCTGCAGAACCCTGCAGAAACATGCAGAACCCTGGAGAAACATGCAGAACCCTGCAGAACCCTACAGAACCCTGCAGAAACATGCAGAACCCTGGAGAAACATGCAGAACCCTGCAGAATCCTACAGAACCCCGCAGAAACATGCAGAACCCTGCAGAAACATACAAAACCCTACAGAAACATGCAGAACCCTACAGAACCCTGCAGAATTCTACAGAACCCCGCAGAAACATGCAGAACCCCGCAGAAACATGCAGAACCCCACAGAAACATGCAGAACCCTGCAGAAACATGCAGAACCCTGCAGAAACATGCAGAACCCTACAGAACCCTGCAGAAACATGCAGAACCCTGGAGAAACATGCAGAACCCTGCAGAAACAAGCAGAACCCTACAGAACCCTGCAGAAACATGCAGAACCCTACAGAACCCTGCAGAAACATGCAGAACCCTACAGAACCCCGCAGAACCCTGCAGAAACATGCAGAACCCTGCAGAACCCTGCAGAATCCTACAGAACCCCGCAGAAACATGCAGAACCCTGCAGAAACATACAAAACCCTACAGAAACATGCAGAACCCTACAGAACCCTGCAGAACCCTGCAGAATTCTACAGAACCCCGCAGAAACATGCAGAACCCCGCAGAAACATGCAGAACCCTGCAGAAACAAGCAGAACCCTACAGAACCCTGCAGAAACATGCAGAACCCTACAGAACCCTGCAGAAACATGCAGAACCCTACAGAACCCCGCAGAACCCTGCAGAAACATGCAGAACCCTGCAGAACCCTGCAGAATCCTACAGAACCCCGCAGAAACATGCAGAACCCTGCAGAAACATACAAAACCCTACAGAAACATGCAGAACCCTACAGAACCCTGCAGAACCCTGCAGAATTCTACAGAACCCCGCAGAAACATGCAGAACCCCGCAGAAACATGCAGAACCCTGCAGAAACAAGCAGAACCCTACAGAACCCTGCAGAAACATGCAGAACCCTACAGAACCCTGCAGAAACATGCAGAACCCTACAGAACCCCGCAGAACCCTGCAGAAACATGCAGAACCCTGCAGAACCCTGCAGAATCCTACAGAACCCCGCAGAAACATGCAGAACCCTGCAGAAACATACAAAACCCTACAGAAACATGCAGAACCCTACAGAACCCTGCAGAACCCTGCAGAATTCTACAGAACCCCGCAGAAACATGCAGAACCCCGCAGAAACATGCAGAACCCTGCAGAAACATGGAGAAACATGCAGAACCCTGCAGAATCCTACAGAACCATGCAGAAACATGCAGTGTGTCCTTCATCAGATGGACTCGCTGTTCTTTTAAATCCTCTGAAAACGTCTGCTTTCGTCACATCGTTTAAATCCAGCTGTGATGCAGGAAGATTCTTTTTGCTTTGTCTCATCAGCTTCTTCAGTTTCAGCTTCAGTGTTTATTAAACAAAAAGCTAGACGGAGCTTTAAGAATAATGTTTTTTCTGGCAGATTATTAAAATGTTGATCTAAAGTCCGGACTGGTTCAAGTTCACTGGATCTCCAAATCAACACGAAATGAGAAAATTATTCATGCAATTAAAATCAAAGTTCATCAAAGAGAAACTGAAAGGATTTACTAAGAAAAACATTTCTACCATAACTAAGGTAAAGTTTATGAATCCCCCCCCCCCACCCCCCCACACACACACACACACCGTGATGAACTTCTCGAACTCCTCAGATTGTCTCAGTTACTTTCAGGTTCTGCCTGCTGAGTCACAGAAAAGGAAGTTCTGACTCGTACAAACAGTTTCAGATTTAATGGCCCGGACGTTTGTGCCAAAACATCCATTATTTCTTCATCTATAAATAAAGAGACATTGTCTTTTCTCCTGTATCAGTCTCCAGCACTAATAAAATCTCTGTGAGATGTGTGTTTTCTATTTGCAGAACGGGATGTGTGAATGCTGAAGGCCATGTTTTTGTATGAAGATGTGGGAGAATCATAGTAAACACAGTGAAAACATCTGGAACATGTGTCACGAGCAGGTGTTTGTTCTCATTTCATTGGGTGATGGACGCCAACAAACCATCTTCCTCCAAAGTCAACTCAGAATCTCTGTATCACTTGTTGGTTGGATTTATAGAAGGTACTAAAACTTTGTTTTGAGGGCCAAAAATAATAATTTATTTTTTATTATTTTCTTGAGAGAAATTATTCCCATGAGATTTGTGATGTTCATCCTGCTGTAGCCAAATCCCAGCAGGTAGAATCATGATGGAGCATCATTGTTCCTTGTTCACTTCAGGTTTCATTCTATTGTGACTCTGATAGTTGAAATCCATTAAACACAACACTGTCATGATGTGAGTGAGTTAGAAAGCTGACAGAAGGATGTAACAGCTCAGTAGATCTGTTTGTTATAATTATGATAATTGTAGTAATTGAATGCTCTGATTGGACGGTGCTTTATTTCCACTGATATCTGTATTTGTTTATTTCTGTTAACATATTTCTACATTCTTTACCTACATTTAGTATGTTTTTCTTTCTCTGTTTAGAGTGAACTATAATGTGCAATAAATACAATCTTGATCCTTTATTTAAAATTAAATTGCATCTATATTTATACATTTTATCTAGTATCCCTTTGGAGAATAAAATATGTTTGAATTTGAATTGAAGAAGCAAAGATGAGACCAGAGTCCATACTGAGTAAAATAAACCTGGTTCTGGTTTGCATTTGGATAAAACCCTAGTTCACATGCACAGCAATGGTAAAAACCAGAATCTGGACCACCGCAGGTCTTGGAGTGACCAGTCAGGACTGAGCCGAGTTCCAGTGTTTAGGGAACTGGGTCAGGTCTGACTGAATACACTCATGGAAACACTTTCTCTGTCAGCACCAAAGGGTGAAAACTGCGATGACTAACAGTGACTGACTGGTTCTGACTTTATCTGGACTTGTTTGTTATGATCAGATTATTACTGTCAGAACAGGTGAGGTGGAGGTCAGCTGCACTTCCTGCAACATGGATGTGGTTTTCAGATTATGCAGCTTGTTTAGTCCATTTGGTTCTTTCAGTAGTTGTTGGATGTTATTTTTACGTGTGTGTGTTTTAGCAGCTACAAACAGCACCAGGAACTGGACCATCTACTGCTTTCAAGAACAGCTGAAACATATTTCCAGATTCAGAAGTTGAAGAGTCTATGTGTAACATTTTACCATCACAGCTCAGTCTTCCATCTGCAGCCTCCTGGTGGGGGAGTTCTTATCTTTGACCTGTTTTACAATTAGTTTGTATAAAATTATTATCCCTCCAAGTGTTGGTCTAACTGGTCTTTATCTGAAGATTTAAGACCGGTCTCACCTTCAGAAGGCCTGTTAGGGACTCGTGTTGCCACAATGTGCTGCAGCTTAGTCGCTCATGAACCTTGAACATCTAATCAGCACACTGATGTGCATTTAGGCAGAAATAATGATAAAATGGCTTCACAACAAAAATAGATTTAGTTGGCTTTCATGCATCAAGCAGCACTAACGTTCTTTCTGCTGTGGTGGCAAAACAAGCAGGAAGTTCTAGCAGAAGCCTTGACCTCACTGAAGAAACACAGAAACTTTAAGTTCCAATAAAAACACAAAGGTACAACTTTAACACGAGTTACTGACACTTCACTGCTCACGTCTAACGTCTCAGTTGCTCCTATGTTGTTGACATTTAGATGTGTTTCAGCTAAACAAGATAAAAACAGCTGGTGATGTTCATGTATGAGGAGGTTCATGTATGAGGAGGTTCATGTATGAGGAGGTTCATGTATGAGGAGGTTCATGTATGAGGAGGTTCATGTATGAGGAGGTTCATGTATGAGGAGGTTCATGTATGAGGAGATTCATGTATGAGGAGGTTCATGTATGAGGAGATTCATGATTCATGTATGAGGAGGTTCATGTATGAGGAGATTCATGTATGAGGAGGTTCATGTATGAGGAGGTTCATGTATGAGGAGGTTCATGTATGAGGAGATTCATGTATGAGGAGGTTCATGTATGAGGAGATTCATGATTCATGTATGAGGAGGTTCATGTATGAGGAGATTCATGTATGAGAAGGTTCATGTATGAGGAGGTTCATGTTTGAGGAGATTCATGTATGAGGAGATTCATGTATAAGGAGATTCATGATTCATGTATGAGGAGGTTCATGTATGAGGAGATTCATGTATGAGGAGATTCATGTATGAGGAGATTCATGATTCATGTATGAGGAGGTTCATGTATGAGGAGATTCATGTATGAGGAGGTTCATGTATGAGGAGATTCATGTATGAGGAGATTCATGTATGAGGAGATTCATGTATGAGGAGGTTCATGATTCATGTATGAGGAGGTTCATGTATGAGGAGATTCATGTATGAGGAGATTCATGTATGAGGAGGTTCATGTATGAGGAGATTCATGTATGAGGAGGTTCATGTATGAGGAGGTTCATGTATGAGGAGGTAATGTATGAGGAGATTCATGTATGAGGAGGTTCATGTATGAGGAGATTCATGATTCATGTATGAGGAGGTTCATGTATGAGGAGATTCATGTATGAGGAGATTCATGTATGAGGAGGTTCATGTATGAGGAGATTCATGTATGAGGAGATTCATGTATGAGGAGGTTCATGTATGAGGAGATTCATGTATGAGGAGATTCATGATTCATGTATGAGGAGGTTCATGTATGAGGAGATTCATGTATGAGGAGATTCATGTATGAGGAGGTTCATGTATGAGGAGGTTCATGATTCATGTATGAGGAGGTTCATGTATGAGGAGATTCATGTATGAGGAGGTTCATGTATGAGGAGGTTCATGTATGAGGAGATTCATGTATGAGGAGGTTCATGTATGAGGAGATTCATGATTCATGTATGAGGAGGTTCATGTATGAGGAGATTCATGTATGAGGAGGTTCATGTATGAGGAGATTCATGATTCATGTATGAGGAGGTTCATGTATGAGGAGATTCATGATTCATGTATGAGGAGGTTCATGTATGAGGAGATTCATGTATGAGGAGATTCATGTATGAGGAGGTTCATGTATGAGGAGGTTCATGTATGAGGAGATTCATGTATGAGGAGATTCATGATTCATGTATGAGGAGGTTCATGTATGAGGAGGTTCATGTATGAGGAGGTTCATGTATGAGGAGGTTCATGTATGAGGAGGTTCATGTATGAGGAGATTCATGATTCATGTATGAGGAGGTTCATGTATGAGGAGATTCATGATTCATGTATGAGGAGGTTCATGTATGAGGAGATTCATGTATGAGGAGGTTCATGTATGAGGAGGTTCATGTATGAGGAGGTTCATGTATGAGGAGATTCATGTATGAGGAGGTTCATGTATGAGGAGATTCATGATTCATGTATGAGGAGGTTCATGTATGAGGAGATTCATGTATGAGGAGATTCATGTATGAGGAGGTTCATGTATGAGGAGATTCATGTATGAGGAGGTTCATGTATGAGGAGGTTCATGTATGAGGAGGTAATGTATGAGGAGATTCATGTATGAGGAGGTTCATGTATGAGGAGGTTCATGATTCATGTATGAGGAGGTTCATGTATGAGGAGATTCATGTATGAGGAGGTTCATGATTCATGTATGAGGAGGTTCATGTATGAGGAGATTCATGTATGAGGAGATTCATGTATGAGGAGGTTCATGTATGAGGAGATTCATGTATGAGGAGGTTCATGTATGAGGAGGTTCATGTATGAGGAGGTTCATGTATGAGGAGATTCATGATTCATGTATGAGGAGATTCATGTATGAGGAGGTTCATGTATGAGGAGGTTCATGTATGAGGAGATTCATGTATGAGGAGATTCATGTATAAGGAGGTTCATGTATGAGGAGGTTCATGTATGAGGAGATTCATGTATGAGGAGGTTCATGTATGAGGAGGTTCATGTATGAGGAGATTCATGTATGAGGAGGTTCATGTATGAGGAGATTCATGATTCATGTATGAGGAGATTCATGTATGAGGAGGTTCATGTATGAAGAGGTTCATGATTCATGTATGAGGAGGTTCATGTATGAGGAGGTTCATGTATGAGGAGGTTCATGTATGAGGAGATTCATGATTCATGTATGAGGAGGTTCATGTATGAGGAGGTTCATGTATGAGGAGATTCATGTATGAGGAGGTTCATGTATGAGGAGGTTCATGTATGAGGAGGTTCATGTATGAGGAGATTCATGATTCATGTATGAGGAGATTCATGTATGAGGAGGTTCATGTATGAGGAGGTTCATGTATGAGGAGATTCATGTATGAGGAGATTCATGTATAAGGAGATTCATGATTCATGTATGAGGAGGTTCATGTATGAGGAGGTTCATGTATGAGGAGATTCATGTATGAGGAGATTCATGATTCATGTATGAGGAGGTTCATGTATGAGGAGATTCATGTATGAGGAGGTTCATGTATGAGGAGGTTCATGTATGAGGAGGTTCATGTATGAGGAGGTTCATGTATGAGGAGATTCATGATTCATGTATGAGGAGATTCATGTATGAGGTTCATGTATGAGGAGGTTCATGTATGAGGAGGTTCATGTATGAGGAGGTTCATGTATGAGGAGATTCATGTATGAGAAGGTTCATGTATGAGGAGATTCATGTATGAGGAGGTTCACGTATGAGAAGGTTCATGTATGAGGAGGTTCATGTATGAGGAGGTTCATGTATGAGGAGGTTCATGTATGAGGAGGTTCATGTATGAGGAGATTCATGTATGAGGAGGTTCATGTATAAGGAGGTTCATGTATGAGGAGGTTCATGTATGAGGAGGTTCATGGCTGGTATAAATACCTGGTGTTCACCTGGACAACAGACTGAACTGGAGACACAACTGTGATGCTGTTTTTATGAAAAGACAGAACAGACTGGACTTCTTGAAGAAGCTCAGAACCTTCAACATCTGCAGCAAGATGTTTAAGATCTGGTATAAGTCTGTTGAGGAGAATGTGAGCACACCTGGAGTCACCTGTAGGGGGAGGAGCATCAAAGCAAAGTGACATGAAGAGGTTGAACAGATTGATAAGGAGGGCTGGTTCTGTTCTGGGGGCGGATCTGGACACTCTTTAGTTTATTGTCCAAAGGAGGATGAAGAACATGATGGAGAACCCTCATCATCCTCTTCAGAACACCGTAACTCAACAACAGAGTGTCTCAGTCAGAAGATTCTTTATAATCCACTGCAGCACAGACGCTACAGGAGATCCTTCCTGTCCACACCTAGAACCCTCTACAGGAGATCCTGCCTGTCCACACCTAGAACCCTCTACAGGAGATCCTTCTCGTCCACAGCTAGAACCCTCTACAGGAGATCCTTCCTGTCCACACCTAGAACCCTCTACAGGAGATCCTTCCTGTCCACACCTAGAACCCTCTACAGGAGATCCTTCCTGTCCACAGCTAGAACCTTCTACAGGAGATCCTTCCTGTCTACAGCTAGAACCCTCTACAGGAGATCCTTCCCGTCCACAGCTAGAACCCTCTACAGGAGATCCTTCCCGTCCACAGCTAGAACCTTCTATAGGAGATCCTTCCTGTCCACAGCTAGAACCTTCTACAGGAGATCCTTCCTGTCCACAGCTAGAACCCTCTACAGGAGATCCTTCCCGTCCACAGCTAGAACCCTCTACAGGAGATCCTTCCCGTCCACAGCTAGAACCTTCTACAGGAGATCCTTCCTGTCTACAGCTAGAACCCTCTACAGGAGATCCTTCCCGTCCACAGCTAGAACCCTCTACAGGAGATCCTTCCCGTCCACAGCTGGAACCTTCTATAGGAGATCCTTCCTGTCCACAGCTAGAACCCTCTACAGGAGATCCTTCCTGTCCACAGCTAGAACCCTCTACAGGAGATCCTTCCCGTCTACAGCTAGAACCCTCTACAGGAGATCCTTCCCGTCCACAGCTAGAACCCTCTACAGGAGATCCTTCCCGTCCACAGCTAGAACCTTCTATAGGAGATCCTTCCTGTCCACAGCTAGAACCTTCTACAGGAGATCCTTCCCGTCTACAGCTAGAACCCTCTACAGGAGATCCTTCCTGTCCACAGCTAGAACCCTCTACAGGAGATCCTTCCTGTCTACAGCTAGAACCCTCTACAGGAGCTCCTTCCTGTCCACAGCTAGAACCTTCTATAGGAGATCCTTCCCGTCCACAGCTAGAACCTTCTATAGGAGATCCTTCCTGTCCACAGCTAGAACCTTCTACAGGAGATCCTTCCTGTCTACAGCTAGAACCCTCTACAGGAGATCCTTCCCGTCCACAGCTAGAACCTTCTATAGGAGATCCTTCCTGTCTACAGCTAGAACCCTCTACAGGAGATCCTTCCTGTCTACAGCTAGAACCTTCTACAGGAGATCCTTCCTTTCTACAGCTAGAACCCTCTACAGGAGATCCTTCCCGTCCACAGCTAGAACCCTCTACAGGAGATCCTTCCCGTCCACAGCTAGAACCCTCTACAGGAGATCCTTCCCGTCTACAGCTAGAACCCTCTACAGGAGATCCTTCCTGTCCACACCTAGAACCCTCTACAGGAGATCCTTCCCGTCCACAGCTAGAACCCTCTACAGGAGATCCTTCCCGTCTACAGCTAGAACCCTCTACAGGAGATCCTTGCCGTCCACAGCTAGAATCCTCTACAGGAGATCCTTCCCGTCCACAGCTGGAACCCTCTACAGGAGAACCTGCCCGTCCACAGCTGGAACCCTCTACAGGAGATCCTTCCTGTCTACAGCTAGAACCCTCTACAGGAGATCCTTCCTGTCCACAGCTAGAACCCTCTACAGGAGATCCTTCCCGTCCACAGCTAGAACCTTCTACAGGAGATCCTTCCCGTCTACAGCTAGAACCTTCTACAGGAGATCCTTCCTGTCTACAGCTAGAACCCTCTACAGGAGATCCTTCCTGTCCACAGCTAGAACCTTCTACAGGAGATCCTTCCCGTCCACAGCTAGAACCCTCTACAGGAGATCCTTCCCGTCCACAGCTAGAACCTTCTACAGGAGATCCTTCCTGTCTACAGCTAGAACCCTCTACAGGAGATCCTTCCCGTCCACAGCTAGAACCCTCTACAGGAGATCCTTCCCGTCCACAGCTAGAACCCTCTACAGGAGATCCTTCCCGTCTACAGCTAGAACCCTCTACAGGAGATCCTTCCTGTCCACACCTAGAACCCTCTACAGGAGATCCTTCCTGTCCACAGCTAGAACCCTCTACAGGAGATCCTTCCTGTCTACAGCTAGAACCCTCTACAGGAGATCCTTCCCGTCCACCGCTAGAACCTTCTATAGGAGATCCTTCCCGTCCACAGCTAGAACCCTCTACAGGAGATCCTTCCCGTCCACAGCTGGAACCCTCTACAGGAGAACCTGCCCGTCCACAGCTAGAACCCTCTACAGGAGATCCTTCCTGTCACAGCTAGAACCCTCTACAGGAGATCCTTCCTGTCTACAGCTAGAACCCTCTACAGGAGATCCTTCCTTTCTACAGCTAGAACCCTCTACAGGAGATCCTTCCTGTCCACAGCTAGAACCTTCTATAGGAGATCCTTCCCGTCCACAGCTAGAACCCTCTACAGGAGATCCTTCCTGTCCACAGCTAGAACCCTCTACAGGAGATCCTTCCTGTCTACAGCTAGAACCCTCTACAGGAGATCCTTCCCGTCCACAGCTAGAACCCTCTACAGGAGATCCTTCCCGTCCACAGCTAGAACCCTCTACAGGAGATCCTTCCCGTCCACAGCTAGAACCTTCTATAGGAGATCCTTCCTGTCCACAGCTAGAACCCTCTACAGGAGATCCTTCCTGTCCACAGCTAGAACCCTCTACAGGAGATCCTTCCCGTCCACAGCTAGAACCTTCTATAGGAGATCCTTCCCGTCCACAGCTAGAACCCTCTACAGGAGGGGCAGGAAACAGTATACTTTACTCTCATAGGCTAGTTTGTTAGCCAATCAAAGTCGCAACCGAAGCAGCCTAAAGGAAGGAGTCGGAACCTCCCGAATTTAAACGCAGACAGATTGAAAGGTCTGTTAATCAGTGTTTCCAGATGTTTATTAGAAAGAAAATGTTTTATATTACCGGTTAATACGTAAGAAATAACTACAAAGTCCTGAAATGTTCCAGTTTCAGTTAAAATTCTGGTTGTTTTTAAACCTTTAAATTCTGGAGCTTTAATTAATTTTATACAAGCTGTTCATAAAGAGGAGAACAAGAAAAGGAGAAGAATTCACTGAAAAATAAAGATATGTTTTTTACTCTTTAGTTTAAACTGCAACGTGTCTGTGTTCTTACCTTTATTAGTTCATCTTTCTCTTCGTCACCATGAAAATCTGTTACCTGGTTGTAAAAATCCTCCTTATTTTCTTTTAGTTTGAAAAGTCTCAAACTGCCGTAGAACACCTGACCTGCTGGCTTTAGCCATAGACGTACCTGGTGCTGAGCATCAGTTTCCTGTCTGTAGAATGACGGCAGCAACAAACACCTGTTAGCTCATGTCCACCCCCTACAGGTGAGGCAGAGTAGTGTCTGATGAGGTTCGGCATGTCGCTGTCTCCTTTCCTGTTTCTGCACTAAATGTGTAAATTAGAATATTTTACTTCGGAACATGTTTTAAACGATTAGACTCATAAAGAAAACACGTTTATAACAGTTCAGTGGACAAATATTTATCCTGCCAGTCAAAAGTATGTTATCATTATTAGTTTTATATATTTCATGATGACAGGTGAGGCTCACCTGTCTCCTCTGTCTGCCTGTCTCTAAAAGAGACCTCCAGTCCTTCACCCTCTCCTCATCCTAAGTCAGTTTGGATCACTGTGAACTGACTACACTGTTCATTAACATCATAATTGTATTCGTGATCGCAGTAATATTGTTATTTTTTTCTGCAGACATGGAAAAACACTCTGGATCGTTACCCCGACACTCTGCTGGGCTCCTCGGAGAAAGAGTTCTTTTACAACGAGGACACACAGGAGTATTTTTTTGACAGAGACCCAGAGATGTTTCGACACATTCTTAACTTTTATCGCACTGGGAAGCTCCATTACCCTCGACATGAATGCATCCAGGCTTTTGATGAGGAGCTGGCCTTCTATGGCATCGTGCCAGAGATCATTGGAGACTGCTGCATGGAGGTACACCTGAACGTTCTGGACAAAGATCAACTCTCACATACATTTTTACATAAACAATCAAAAATACTGTTTTGTGAGGTTTTAAATTAATTTGATTCCATTACAAGTTTCTGACACTCGGTCTGTTTCACCTCATCACTCACACCAAATACATTTACACATGAAATCAGATCAGTTTATTGGTTCATGGCAGTATTTTGGTCAGTCATCTAAAAATTATTATTTATTAGGTCGACAAAAAAATAGAACAAGTGCAGGTTTTCTTCTTCTACACGCTGAGAGGAACCAACAACATCTGCAGACGCTTCCACTTTGAGTGGAGATGATGATGAGAGGGTCAGTGTGAGTCTGAAGCTGTTGATCAGGTGCATCAATGAGCTGATCATCATCAGTTCCTCTGTAACAGCAGGAGTTCAGTCCGGTTGTTTAGATGAAATACTCAGAGAAACAATAAAAACTAACTAATGAACATTTTTATCAGGTTAAAGTGAACAGAATAGATTTTTGGTACCTCGTGTTTGAAGCATGAATCAGACTGATGAACAGATTAAAGTCCAATCTGACCTCTGAGGCTCATTATGTCTCACAGTCTAAATAAAAACTGCAGCAGTTTCTGCTTTTATGAGTTTTTAATGCTGCTTTCCCTTCAGTTGGGTTTACGTACCTTTGACTTTTTAATTTCCTTCTGATGTTCTGCTGTTGAACTCATTAAGTTTCTCTGGAGAACAGCTTCATCAGCCAAACAATGAGTGTGTGAAGAAGCATAATAGATCTGAGGGGAGATGCTAACCAGCACTATGACAGTGAAGAGTCGTGTCAATCACCAGCAGGACAAGCTGACTTGTCGTTTTGATTGTACAGCTTTTGGCAACATGTCCAACGTGTCTCTTAGTGATTTCTGTATTGAGACTCAAATGAGTCTTTTGTTTCCTGCAGGACGTCTCCTCACACCAGCCTTTCTCTGTAAGGTGTCGGTTAGATAGCGTCCAGTAACTCTCGACTAACTGGGTGGTCTCGGTGCCTCTTCACTGATGCATTGCCTCCATGTATTTCTATGGAGGTGCAGATTGTCTGAAGGCACCTATTTCATGTAGAAGGCCTGGAAGGTAAAGGTATCCGTGGTCATCGGAGTACCAAACTGGGGGAGGGGTTACAGCAGATCCAAGATAAGCATCTGACCTCTCAGTCTAGAAAGGTTCAGGTCTGGCAACAGCAAAGAGACAGCACAGAACCCTCGAGCTCCCGGGCCTCCGGTGGAGGACCTGAGCTTGGAAGGAGCTGGACCGCCCCCCCAAGAGAAAGGACCAGTTTTATATATGTATATATTATAAAGTATATGTAAATAAGACATACTTTATTTTTTAGTAACTCAGTTTAAAGATAAAGTAAATGAACCCTTCTGACTAAAATAATTTGATCACATTTATTGTGTTTAGATTTTTATTGAGAGGAAACATTTTCAATCTTCATGTTGTAGCAGCTCTAAACTTGTTTCTCTCTTTCTGCTTCTATTGCTGTGAAGGAATATCGAGACAGGAAGAAGGAAAACCAGGAGCGTCTGGCCGAGGACACGGAGGCCAATGAGGCGACGGATGCCCCCCTCCCTCCTCACAGCACTCCCAGGGAGCGTCTGTGGCGAGCGTTCGAGAACCCCCATACCTCCACCATGGCACTGGTCTTCTACTATGTCACGGGTTTCTTCATTGCTGTGTCTGTCATTGCAAACGTGGTGGAGACTGTTCCGTGCCGGCCTCCAGAGGGCAGGGTCAAAGACCTCCCCTGTGGGGAGAAGTACCAGCTGGCCTTCTTCTGCATGGACACGGCCTGCGTGCTCATCTTCACCTTCGAGTACTTGATGCGTCTGTTTGCTGCACCGAGCCGCTGTAAGTTCATGCGCTCTGTGATGTCTGTGATCGACGTGGTGGCCATCATGCCCTACTACATCGGCCTGGTGATGCCAGAGAACGAGGACGTGAGTGGAGCCTTCGTCACCCTTCGGGTTTTCCGAGTCTTTCGGATCTTTAAGTTCTCGCGTCACTCGCAAGGTTTGAGGATTTTGGGCTACACGTTGAAGAGCTGTGCCTCTGAGCTCGGCTTCCTGCTCTTCTCTCTTACTATGGCTATTATCATCTTCGCCACTGTCATGTTCTACGCTGAGAAGGGCACCAAGGGCTCCACCTTCACATCCATCCCCGCCTCTTTCTGGTACACCATCGTCACCATGACAACGCTGGGGTGAGTTGACTTCAGTCTAATGGTGTGTTTGCTGCCTGCTGTGATTTCTGACATTAAACAGATTCCACAGCTGATGACTGTACCCCTGTGAATGCTGTTACCATGGCAACCTGAATGTGTGCTCTTGGTGTAAACATGTTGTTTTGTGTCGGGACATGGATCTCTCATCATTATTGGTCACGGTTTCCAACTCAAAAAGATGAAGTGTGTGTTTTCCTCCCACTCGTTGCTTCTCGTGTGCGGCAGTGTGTCTTCGCCCCGCTGCCGCCCACATGCACCGCTGCCTGTGGATGGATGTGTGTGTTCATCCTGCAGCTCTGATCTACTATCTGCTCTTCAAAGAGCTTTTGGAAACATCAGAAATAGAGTGTGAGTCAGGAATCAGCCATAAGTTCCAACCACACGGCTGTATCAGAGTCTGTGGACAGAAACACAGAGTCAGTTCAGCAGCTGTCAACCGGAAAGAAAGTCTGAATTTGACTGAATGACTCAACAGTTTAAGTAAAACAGCGTTAGTATCTAAACGTTTACAGCAGTGAGAAGCTGATGCATCTCAGATGTTTGTCTGTTTATCGAACATTTAAAAAACACATCAGAATATTTACTGATCTGCTGATTCTCCACAGACAGACAGACAGACAGACAGACAGACAGACAGACAGACAGACAGACAGACAAAAATAAATGAACAAACAAACAAATAAATAAATAATGTTTTTTAATCAAATGCTCATTTTATCTAAATAACTTTAAAGTTCCTTTGACTTTTATCAGGTTTCTACAGTTGCAAAAGGGAAAATTAATCTTTTGAAATAACAGCTGTTTAAACCCACTGACTGGTGAAATGAGTCTCCTATCAGCTGAACCCAATACTGTTCTACAGCTATCTGATACAGGCTGAACGTTCTAACAGTGTTCCAACGTACATGTATATTTCTGTAGGAAGTTCATCAAAACTTTAAAAGATTAAGACAAACTTATTTTACAGTAAATTTGATGGTAAATGAGTCTTTATAGAGAGTTTTAATCATCATTCTGCTGTTGATGAAAGAAACTCTCAAACACTTTATTCAATTTTCTGTCAAACTAAATTTTTTATAGGAAATGGGAGTCTGTGTCGCGCTGCTGGAAACAGCTGCTGTCGTCATGGCTGCAGTTCAGGACCTTCAATCAGAGTTAGTGACTTAACTTCAAAGATCTTCTATAAAACTCTCAGGACGTCCACCAGCCAGCGCAGGCGCACCAGCATCCTTCATGGTTGTTTGCATTTCCTGTCCTTCGGTTGCTTCCACATGTCTCCAGTTACATTAGTTATCAGCAGGAAGAAGCTCCAAATGGATTCTGCAAGTAGCTAACACAACCCAAGCGTTAACCTCACCCTTCCTCACTCCTCTCTCACCATCTCTCCTTCCACAGAGAATCCCTCCATCTCTTCTTCATTCCTCCCATCTGAATAACCAATGAAGAAACATGCTGCAGTTCTTCCTTCTCACAAACTACAAAAGTGGTTTTAAATGTAAATTATTTTTTTTTTTTATGTCTTGTTGGGAAATGTTTTTTGTTGTTGATTAACTATTCAGTTGTGGTCCAAAAGAACCTGCAGGAATCAGTCAGAACGAGGTTCCAGCATCTTCAGATTCAGATAAGAGTTCAGAGTGATTCAGTGTAAAATGCTGTGAGAGAGAAACAAGAGACCATGATGTGGGTTTGATTATGTTACGCTCCACTCTAACAGAGAGACCACCTCAGTCACATGACTCTTCTCTTCTTGGTTAATGGGATTCTAGAACCTTTTTCCAACAGAATTTATCAGAGTTTCATATTTCAGAAGCTGGAAAATGTTTTGTGTCCTTCAGGCTAAATGATCATCAGCAGCAGATCAGAGAGGGTCGTCATCCCGCTGTGTTTACAGGTGGAGTCAGATCATGTGAAGCATCTGCTCAGGTGGAGTTATGGCTTCATCATATTACATGGTAGATGGCGCGTTCTTATATAGACGCAGTTCTTAAGTCAGACGACTCACAGAGTTCTTCACACTGCAGTTTGTCATTCACACATTCAGTGGTGATAAAGACATGTTGTCCCACCTGGGACACAGACAGGTGGGGCCGCCACCAAACAGCCACCAGACCCTCCAACCGCCACCAAACAGGGACCGGACCCTCTGAC
The DNA here is from genome assembly GCA_006937955.1 of Pachypanchax playfairii. NCBI lineage: Eukaryota > Metazoa > Chordata > Actinopteri > Cyprinodontiformes > Aplocheilidae > Pachypanchax > Pachypanchax playfairii. The sequence continues at coordinate 213,581 of SSNP01000142.1, forward strand.
CCTCCGACCACCACCAAACAGGGACCGGACCCTCTGACCCTCCGACCACCACCAAACAGGGACCGGACCCTCTGACCACCACCAAACAGGGACCGGACCCTCTGACCCTCCGACCACCACCAAACAGGGACCGGACCCTCTGACCCTCCGACCACCACCAAACAGCGACCGGCCCCTCTGACCACCACCAAACAGCCACTGGACCCTCTGACCACCACCAAACAGGCACCGGACCCTCCGACAGCCACCAAACAGCCACCAGACCCTCTGACCACCACCAAACAGGGACCGGACCCTCTGACCACCACCAAACTGGGACCGGACCCTCTGACCACCACCAAACAGCCACTGGACCCTCTGACTACCACTAAACAGGCACCAGACCCTCTGACCACCACCAAACACCACTGGACCCTCCGACCACCACCAAACAGCCACCAGACCCTTTGACCACCACCAAACAGGCACCGGACCCTCAGACCACCACCAAACAGGCACCGGACCCTCTGACCACCACCAAACAGCCACCGGACCCTCTGACCACCACCAAACCTACACCGGACCCTCCGACCGCCACCAAACAGCCACCGGACCCTCTGCCCACCACCAAACTGGGACCGGACCCTCTGACCACCACCAAACAGCCCCTGGACCCTCTGACCACCACCAAACAGGGACCGGACCCTCTGACCCTCCGACCACCACCAAACAGGGACCGGACCCTCCGACTACCACCAAACAGCCACCAGACCCTCTGACCACCACCAAACAGGCACCGGACCCCCCGACACCACCAAACAGCCACCAGACCCTCCGACCACCACCAAACAGGGACCGGACCCTCTGACCACCACCAAACAGCCACCAGACCCTCCGACCACCACCAAACAGGGACCGGACCCTCTGACCACCACCAAACAGGCACCGGACCCTCCGACAGCCACCAAACAGCCACCAGACCCTCTGACCACCACCAAACAGCCACCGGACCCTCTGACCACCACCAAACAGGCACCGGACCCTCTGACCACCACCAAACAGCCACCGGACCCTCTGACCACCACCAAACAGGCACCGGACCCTCTGACCACCACCAAACAGGGACCGGACCCTCTGACCACCACCAAACAGGGACCGGACCCTCTGACCACCACCAAACAGCCACTGGACCCTCTGACCACCACCAAACCTGCACCGGACCCTCCGACTGCCACCAAACAGGCACCGGACCCTCTGACCACCACCAAACAGGGACCGGACCCTCTGACCACCACCAAACTGGGACCGGACCCTCTGACCACCACCACACA
>SSNP01000142.1:214941-232441 GCA_006937955.1 Pachypanchax playfairii
GGACCCTCTGACCACCACCAAACAGCCACCGGACCCTCTGACCACCACCACACAGCCACCGGACCCTCCGACCCTCACCAAACAGCCACCGGACCCTCTGACCCCCACCAAACCGCCACCGGACCCTCTGACTACCACCAAACAGGCACCGGACCCTCTGACCACCACCAAACAGGGACCGGACCCTCTGACCACCACCAAACAGGGACCGGACCCTCTGACCCTCCGACCACCACCAAACAGGCACCGGACCCTCCGACTACCACCAAACAGGCACTGGACCCTCTGACCACCACCAAACAGGCACCGGACCCTCCGACCACCACCAAACTGGGACCGGACCCTCTGACCACCACCAAACAGCCACCGGACCCTCTGACCACCACCAAACAGCCACCGGACCCTCTGACCACCACCAAACAGCCACCGGACCCTCCGACCACCACCAAACAGGGACCGGACCCTCTGACCACCACCCAAACAGCCACTGGACCCTCTGACCACCACCAAACAGGCACCGGACCCTCTGACCACCACCAAACAGCCACTGGACCCTCCGACCGCCACCAAACAGCCACCGGACCCTTTGACCACCACCAAACAGGCACCGGACCCTCTGACCACCACCAAACAGCCACCGGACCCTCTGACCACCACCAAACAGCCACCGGACCCTCTGACCACCACCAAACAGCCACCGGACCCTCTGACCACCACCAAACAGGGACCGGACCCTCTGACCCTCCGACCACCACCAAACAGGGACCGGACCCTCTGACCCTCCGACCACCACCAAACAGGGACCGGACCCTCCGACTACCACCAAACAGCCACCAGACCCTCTGACCACCACCAAACAGGCACCGGACCCTCCGACAGCCACCAAACAGCCACCAGACCCTCTGACCACCACCAAACAGGGACCGGACCCTCTGACCACCACCAAACTGGGACCGGACCCTCTGACCACCACCAAACAGCCACTGGACCCTCTGACCGCCACCAAACAGGCACCGGACCCTCTGACCACCACCAAACAGCCACCGGACCCTCTGACCGCCACCAAACAACCACCGGACCCTCTGACCACCACCAAACAGCCACTGGACCCTCTGACCACCACCAAACAGGCACCGGACCCTCCGACAGCCACCAAACAGCCACCAGACCCTCTGACCACCACCAAACAGGGACCGGACCCTCTGACCACCACCAAACTGGGACCGGACCCTCTGACCACCACCAAACAGCCACTGGACCCTCTGACCACCACCAAACAGGCACCGGACCCTCCGACAGCCACCAAACAGCCACCAGACCCTCGACCACCACCAAACAGGGACCGGACCCTCTGACCACCACCAAACAGCCACCGGACCCTTTGACCACCACCAAACAGCCACCAGACCCTCTGACCACCACCAAACAGGGACCGGACCCTCTGACCCTCCGACCACCACCAAACAGGGACCGGACCCTCTGACCACCACCAAACAGCCACCGGACCCTCTGACCACCACCAAACAGCCACCGGACCCTCTGACCCCCACCAAACAGGGACCGGACCCTCTGACCCTCCGACCACCACCAAACAGGGACCGGACCCTCTGACCACCACCACACAGCCACCAGACCCTCTGACCACCACCAAACAGGGACCGGACCCTCTGACCACCACCAAACAGCCACCGGACCCTTTGACCACCACCAAACAGGCACCGGACCCTCTGACCACCACCAAACAGCCACCAGACCCTCTGACCACCACCAAACAGGGACCGGACCCTCTGACCCTCCGACCACCACCAAACAGGGACCGGACCCTCTGACCACCACCAAACAGCCACCAGACCCTCTGACCACCACCAAACAGGGACCGGACCCTCTGACCACCACCAAACAGCCACCAGACCCTCTGACCACCACCAAACAGGGACCGGACCCTCTGACCCTCCGACCACCACCAAACAGGGACCGGACCCTCTGACCCTCCGACCACCACCAAACAGGGACCGGACCCTCTGACCACCACCAAACAGCCACCAGACCCTCTGCCCACCCCAAACAGCCACTGGACCCTCTGACCGCCACCAAACAGCCACCGGACCCTCTGACCACCACCAAACAGCCACTGGACCCTCTGACCACCACCAAACAGGGACCGGACCCTCTGACCCTCCGACCACCACCAAACAGGGACCGGACCCTCTGACCCTCCGCCCACCACCAAACAGGGACCGGACCCTCTGACCACCACCAAACAGCCACCAGACCCTCTGACCACCACCAAACAGCCACTGGACCCTCTGACCGCCACCAAACAGGCACCGGACCCTCTGACCACCACCAAACAGCCACCGGACCCTCTGACCACCACCAAACAGGGACCGGACCCTCTGACCACCACCAAACAGGGACCGGACCCTCTGACCCTCCGACCGCCACCAAACAGGCACCGGACCCTCCGACCGCCACCAAACAGCCACCGGACCCTCTGACCACCACCAAACAGCCACCGGACCCTCTGACCACCACCAAACAGGCACCGGACCCTCCGACAGCCACCAAACAGCCACCGGACCCTCTGACCACCACCAAACAGGTACCGGACCCTCACCGGTGTGAAGTGTCTTGCCTAAGGACATAATAGCAAACGGATGTTTTCCAGGGATTTGAACTAGTGACCCTCTGGTTACCAGATGACCTGCTCTACCTGCGTTCCAACCCTTACCTGAGGTCACATGTTGTTGGAAGCGTCTGGATGTGATTTATAGCTGCTGTTCTCTGAGTGGAGCTCAGGGTGGATCTGCTGCTCATCTGGAACCGGATCAGGTGGACTGGACTTCTGAACATACAGGAGGTGCTGTGAACTGAGGCACGGCATCAGGGCCAGGTGAAAACACCTGGAACATCTGGATCTGTGGACTGGGAGGTCCATCACTGTCTGGTCCTAGAAACAAGATAACTGAATAATTAAGTCAAACGTATTTAGGAATATTGTCACATTCCAGATGGCGAGTCTGGAAAACATGTTGGAATCTGGATTATATTCAGTTTCAGTAACCGAAGCGTTTCGATGCTGTTTCATCATGTTTATCTGCAGCTTCAGATTCTCTGATTGGGAGAAATCTGATCCAGGATCAGTTAAAGTTGTTAGTAATGATTTGGTTATTGAAACAGTGATTTTCTTCTTCCTCCTTCCTCTCTCTCCTCCATGTTTCCCCCGTTTCCTCAGCACTCTGATCTGCTCATTCAGTTCTCTCTTTTCAGTTTGTTATCACTGTTTTTCATCTGGCTGCTTTTATTGCTTTGTTCCTGTGTTTTATCACTACACAAATAACCTGGGAGTGAAATCATAAACCCACCACAGACCATCCAGAAGTAATATATCTAAACTGCAGTCTGGAAAACAGTCAGACTGTTTGTGTCTGGACTCCAGATGATCCACATCTTCCTGCAGGTGCTCTGATAGAAAACTTTAATGAAAGAAATGATTCTTCACCATCAACAATATGATTAAAATGTTGTTGAGTTGAAGAAGAAATCATAGTGAACATGACAGACAGTGTTCTAGTGCAGTTTGTCCATATAACAAATAAAATGAAATAATTTATGAATCAATCAGATTTCATAATGTTGAATCACAGAGTTCTTTAATCTTCTTACTGCTCAGATCTTTGAACACGTTGACTCCTCCCACAGACTCGTTTAAAAGGTCTAATCAGTTCTAATCATNCACACCCAGCGAACTAGTCTAACTAGCCTCCACACCCACAGACGAACACCAAACAGCCCCCGGACCCTCCGACCACCACCAAACAGCCACCGGACCCTCCGACCACCACCAAACAGGCACCGGACCCTCTGACCACCACCAAACAGCCACCGGACCCTTCGACCACCACCAAACAGCCACCGGACCCTCCGACCACCACCAAACAGCCACCAGACCCTTCGACCACCACCAAACAGGCACCGGACCCTCTGACCACCACCAAACAGCCACCGGACCCTCTGACCACCACCAAACAGGCACCGGACCCTCCGACCACCACCAAACAGCCACCAGACCCTCTGACCACCACCAAACAGGGACCGGACCCTCTGACCCTCCGACCACCACCAAACAGGGACCGGACCCTCTGACCACCACCAAACAGCCACTGGACCCTCTGACCACCACCAAACAGGCACCGGACCCTCCGACCCTCCGACCGCCACCAAACAGGGACCGGACCCTCTGACCCTCCGACCACCACCAAACAGGGACCGGACCCTCCGACTACCACCAAACAGCCACCAGACCCTCTGACCACCACCAAACAGGCACCGGACCCTCCGACAGCCACCAAACAGCCACCAGACCCTCTGACCACCACCAAACAGGGACCGGACCCTCTGACCACCACCAAACTGGGACCGGACCCTCTGACCACCACCAAACAGCCACCGGACCCTCTGACCGCCACCAAACAGCCACCGGACCCTCTGACCACCACCAAACAGCCACCGGACCCTCCGACCGCCACCAAACAGCCACCAGACCCTCTGACCACCACCAAACAGCCACTGGACCCTCTGACCGCCACCAAACAGGCACCGGACCCTCTGACCACCACCAAACAGCCACCGGACCCTCTGACCGCCACCAAACAACCACCGGACCCTCTGACCACCACCAAACAGCCACCGGACCCTCTGACCACCACCAAACAGCCACCGGAACCTCTGACCGCCACCAAACAGCCACCGGACCCTCTGACCACCACCAAACAGGGACCGGACCCTCTGACCACCACCAAACAGGGACCGGACCCTCTGACCCTCCGACCACCACCAAACAGGGACCGGACCCTCTGACCCTCCGACCACCACCAAACAGGGACCGGACCCTCTGACCACCACCAAACAGCCACCGGACCCTCCGACAGCCACCAAACAGCCACCAGACCCTCTGACCACCACCAAACAGGGACCGGACCCTCTGACCACCACCAAACTGGGACCGGACCCTCTGACCACCACCAAACAGCCACTGGACCCTCTGACCACCACCAAACAGGCACCGGACCCTCCGACAGCCACCAAACAGCCACCGGACCCTCTGACCACCACCAAACAGGGACCGGACCCTCTGACCACCACCAAACAGGGACCGGACCCTCTGACCCTCCGACCACCACCAAACAGGCACCGGACCCTCCGACTACCACCAAACAGGCACCGGACCCTCTGACCACCACCAAACAGGCACCGGACCCTCTGACCACCACCAAACAGCCACCGGACCCTCTGACCACCACCAAACAGGGACCGGACCCTCTGACCCTCCGACCACCACCAAACAGGGACCGGACCCTCTGACCACCACCAAACAGGCACCGGACCCTCTGACCACCACCAAACAGCCACCGGACCCTCTGACCGCCACCAAACAGCCACCGGACCCTCTGACCACCACCAAACAGCCACTGGACCCTCCGACCACCACCAAACAGCCACCAGACCCTCTGACCACCACCAAACAGCCACCGGACCCTCTGACCACCACCAAACAGGAACCGGACCCTCTGACCACCACCAAACAGGGACCGGACCCTCGGACCCTCCGACCACCACCAAACAGGGACCGGACCCTCTGACCCTCCGACCACCACCAAACAGGGACCGGACCCTCCGACTACCACCAAACCGCCACCAGACCCTCTGACCACCACCAAACAGGCACCGGACCCACCGACAGCCACCAAACAGCCACCGGACCCTCTGACCACCACCAAACAGGCACCGGACCCTCTGACCACCACCAAACAGCCACCGGACCCTCTGACCGCCACCAAACAACCACCGGACCCTCTGACCACCACCAAACAGCCACTGGACCCTCTGACCACCACCAAACAGGCACCGGACCCTCCGACCGCCACCAAACAGCCACCAGACCCTCAGACCACCACCAAACAGCCACCGGACCCTCTGACCACCACCAAACAGGGACCGGACCCTCTGACCACCACCAAACAGCCACCGGACCCTCTGACCACCACCAAACAGGGACCGGACCCTCTGACCCTCCGACCACCACCAAACAGGGACCGGACCCTCTGACCACCACCAAACAGCCACTGGACCCTCTGACCACCACCAAACAGCCACCGGACCCTATGACCACCACCAAACAGCCACCGGACCCTCTGACCACCACCAAACAGCCACCGGACCCTCTGACCACCACCAAACAGGGACCGGACCCTCTGACCCTCCGACCACCACCAAACAGGGACCGGACCCTCTGACCCTCCGACCACCACCAAACAGGGACCGGACCCTCTGACCACCACCAAACAGCCACTGGACCCTCTGACCACCACCAAACAGGCACCGGACCCTCCGACCACCACCAAACAGCCACCGGACCCTCTGACCACCACCAAACAGCCACCGGACCCTCTGACCACCACCAAACAGCCACCGGACCCTCTGACCACCACCAAACAGCCACCGGACCCTCTGACCACCACCAACAGCCACTGGACCCTCCGACCACCACCAAACAGCCACCAGACCCTTTGACCACCACCAAACAGGCACCGGACCCTCAGACCACCACCAAACAGCCACCGGACCCTCCGACCACCACCAAACAGGGACCGGACCCTCTGACCACCACCAAACAGCCACTGGACCCTCTGACCACCACCAAACAGGCACCGGACCCTCTGACCCTCCGACCACCACCAAACAGGGACCGGACCCTCGGACCACCACCAAACAGGGACCGGACCCTCTGACCACCACCAAACAGCCACCGGACCCTCTGACCACCACCAAACAGGCACCGGACCCTCCGACAGCCACCAAACAGCCACCGGACCCTCTGACCACCACCAAACAGCCACCGGACCCTCTGACCACCACCAAACAGCCACTGGACCCTCCGACCACCACCAAACAGCCACCAGACCCTTTGACCACCACCAAACAGGCACCGGACCCTCAGACCACCACCAAACAGGCACCAGACCCTCTGACCACCACCAAACAGCCACCGGACCCTCTGACCACCACCAAACAGCCACTGGACCCTCCGACCACCACCAAACAGCCACCGGACCCTTTGACCACCACCAAACAGCCACTAGCCCTCTGACCACCACCAAACAGGCACCGGACCCTCCGACAGCCACCAAACAGCCACCAGACCCTCTGACCACCACCAAACAGCCACCGGACCCTCTGACCACCGCCAAACAGGAACCGGACCCTCTGACCACCACCAAACAGGGACCGGACCCTCTGACCCTCCGACCACCACCAAACAGGGACCGGACCCTCTGACCACCACCAAACAGCCACCGGACCCTCTGACCACCACCAAACAGCCACCGGACCCTCCGACCACCACCAAACAGGCACCGGACCCTCCGACAGCCACCAAACAGCCACCAGACCCTCTGACCACCACCAAACAGGGACCGGACCCTCTGACCACCACCAAACTGGGACCGGACCCTCTGACCACCACCAAACAGCCACTGGACCCTCTGACCACCACCAAACAGGCACCGGACCCTCCGACACCACCAAACAGCCACCAGACCCTTTGACCACCACCAAACAGCCACCGGACCCTCAGACCACCACCAAACAGCCACCGGACCCTCTGACCACCACCAAACAGCCACCGGACCCTCCGACCACCACCAAACAGCCACCAGACCCTTTGACCACCACCAAACAGGCACCGGACCCTCAGACCACCACCAAACAGCACCAGACCCTCTGACCACCACCAAACAGCCACCGGACCCTCTGACCACCACCAAACAGCCACCGGACCCTCTGACCACCACCAAACAGGCACCGGACCCTCCGACCGCCACCAAACAGGCACCGGACCCTCCGACCGCCACCAAACAGCCACCGGACCCTCTGACCACCACCAAACAGCCACCGGACCCTCTGACCAGCCACCAAACAGCCACCGGACCCTCTGACCACCACCAAACAGGTACCGGACCCTCACCGGTGTGAAGTGTCTTGCCTAAGGACATAATAGCAAACGGATGTTTTCCAGGGATTTGAACTAGTGACCCTCTGGTTACCAGATGACCTGCTCTACCTGCGTTCCAACCCTTACCTGAGGTCACATGTTGTTGGAAGCGTCTGGATGTGATTTATAGCTGCTGTTCTCTGAGTGGAGCTCAGGGTGGATCTGCTGCTCATCTGGAACCGGATCAGGTGGACTGGACTTCTGAACATACAGGAGGTGCTGTGAACTGAGGCACGGCATCAGGGCCAGGTGAAAACACCTGGAACATCTGGATCTGTGGACTGGGAGGTCCATCACTGTCTGGTCCTAGAAACAAGATAACTGAATAATTAAGTCAAACGTATTTAGGAATATTGTCACATTCCAGATGGCGAGTCTGGAAAACATGTTGGAATCTGGATTATATTCAGTTTCAGTAACCGAAGCGTTTCGATGCTGTTTCATCATGTTTATCTGCAGCTTCAGATTCTCTGATTGGGAGAAATCTGATCCAGGATCAGTTAAAGTTGTTAGTAATGATTTGGTTATTGAAACAGTGATTTTCTTCTTCCTCCTTCCTCTCTCTCCTCCATGTTTCCCCCGTTTCCTCAGCACTCTGATCTGCTCATTCAGTTCTCTCTTTTCAGTTTGTTATCACTGTTTTTCATCTGGCTGCTTTTATTGCTTTGTTCCTGTGTTTTATCACTACACAAATAACCTGGGAGTGAAATCATAAACCCACCACAGACCATCCAGAAGTAATATATCTAAACTGCAGTCTGGAAAACAGTCAGACTGTTTGTGTCTGGACTCCAGATGATCCACATCTTCCTGCAGGTGCTCTGATAGAAAACTTTAATGAAAGAAATGATTCTTCACCATCAACAATATGATTAAAATGTTGTTGAGTTGAAGAAGAAATCATAGTGAACATGACAGACAGTGTTCTAGTGCAGTTTGTCCATATAACAAATAAAATGAAATAATTTATGAATCAATCAGATTTCATAATGTTGAATCACAGAGTTCTTTAATCTTCTTACTGCTCAGATCTTTGAACACGTTGACTCCTCCCACAGACTCGTTTAAAAGGTCTAATCAGTTCTAATCATGAGATGTTCAAACAGCAGCAGATTGTTTCAAAAACAAACAAATACACTGTCAAAATCCAATCAGTTACATTTATTTTAAATGAACTTTTCATGAGAGGAAAGTTAAAGTTTTCTAGTTTATCAGTGGAACTTCTATTACAGATTATATTAGAACTAAACCAGAGAACGTCAACAACATCAGCTGTTGGAGGCTTCGAGCAAATACAACCCCAGTTCCAAACAACACGGTTTCCTCTCGTCTTCTTCATGATGAAGATGATAATACTTTAAACATTTGATGTGTTGTTTGTTTCTCATGGGAGATAAAAGAGTTTATGAAATGTAGAAATCATGACATTGTGTTTTTATTTACTCACACGGCCGAGATGGATTAGGATTAGATGGAATCAACTCTTACTGGCACTTCCTCAATGATTCATTTCTGAATCAGTTTCTTCATTAAATGTTACATTAGCATCATGTTTGCTGTTCAGGATGTGGTTCTGATGCTGCTGTCTCATCAAACACATTAGAGTTCATAGAGGACTCGTTTTACTGTCTGTACGCTCAGAGATGCAGATGCACAAGACAGGAAGACGCCATGTCCTCCAAGGGACTGGGATTGGACATATATGAGAAGAAGAGCAGCATGAAGCTTCAGACACCAGCTGGGACGGAATTATAGACCAAAACTCACAGGTTCTTCATGAAGACAGAGAAGTCCATGAGGACAGAGGTCCACATGGACCATTCTCAGGATGACAGACACACAGAGGTCCACATGTCTCAGGTCTACCTGTCTCAGGTGAACCTGTCTCAGGTGAACATGTCTCAGGTCTACCTGTCTCAGGTGAACATGTCTCAGGTGAACGTGCCTCAGGTGAACGTGTCTCAGGTGAACGTGTCTCAGGTCTACCTGTCTCAGGTGAACGTGTCTCAGGTGAACATGTCTCAGGTGAACGTGTCTCAGGTCTACCTGTCTCAGGTGAACGTGCCTCAGGTGAACGTGTCTCAGGTGAACGTGTCTCAGGTCTACCTGTCTCAGGTGAACATGTCTCAGGTGAACGTGCCTCAGGTGAACGTGTCTCAGGTCTACCTGTCTCAGGTGAACATGTCTCAGGTGAACGTGTCTCAGGTGAACGTGTCTCCGGTCTACCTGTCTCAGGTGAACGTGTCTCAGGTCTACCTGTCTCAGGTGAACATGTCTCAGGTGAACGTGTCTCAGGTGAACCTGTCTCAGGTGAACATGTCTCAGGTCTACCTGTCTCAGGTGAACGTGTCTCAGGTGAACATGTCTCAGGTCTACCTGTCTCAGGTGAACGTGTCTCAGGTGAACCTGTCTCAGGTGAACGTGTCTCAGGTGAACGTGTCTCAGGTGAACCTGTCTCAGGTGAACGTGTCTCAGGTGAACGTGTCTCAGGTGAACATGTCTCAGGTCTACCTGTCTCAGGTGAACGTGTCTCAGGTGAACCTGTCTCAGGTCTACCTGTCTCAGGTGAACGTGTCTCAGGTGAACGTGTCTCAGGTGAACGTGTCTCAGGTGAACCTGTCTCAGGTGAACGTGTCTCAGGTGAACGTGTCTCAGGTGAACCTGTCTCAGGTGAACATGTCTCAGGTCTACCTGTCTCAGGTGAACGTGTCTCAGGTGAACATGTCTCAGGTGAACGTGTCTCAGGTGAACGTGTCTCAGGTGAACATGTCTCAGGTCTACCTGTCTCAGGTGAACGTGTCTCAGGTGAACATGTCTCAGGTCTACCTGTCTCAGGTGAACATGTCTCAGGTCTACCTGTCTCAGGTGAACGTGTCTCAGGTCTACGTGTCTCAGGTGAACGTGTCTCAGGTGAACATGTCTCAGGTGAACGTGTCTCAGGTGAACCTGTCTCAGGTGAACGTGTCTCAGGTCTACCTGTCTCAGGTGAACGTGTCTCAGGTCTACCTGTCTCAGGTGAACGTGTCTCAGGTGAACATGTCTCAGGTGAACGTGTCTCAGGTCTACCTGTCTCAGGTGAACATGTCTCAGGTGAACGTGTCTCAGGTGAACCTGTCTCAGGTGAACATGTCTCAGGTCTACCTGTCTCAGGTGAACGTGTCTCAGGTGAACATGTCTCAGGTGAACGTGTCTCAGGTGAACGTGTCTCAGGTGAACATGTCTCAGGTCTACCTGTCTCAGGTGAACATGTCTCAGGTGAACATGTCTCAGGTGAACGTGTCTCAGGTCTACCTGTCTCAGGTGAACGTGTCTCAGGTCTACATGTCTCAGGTGAACGTGTCTCCGGTCTACCTGTCTCAGGTGAACGTGTCTCAGGTCTACATGTCTCAGGTGAACATGTCTCAGGTCTACATGTCTCAGGTGAACGTGTCTCAGGTGAACCTGTCTCAGGTGAACGTGTCTCAGGTCTACCTGTCTCAGGTGAACCTGTCTCCGGTCTACCTGTCTCAGGTGAACGTGTCTCAGGTCTACCTGTCTCAGGTGAACGTGTCTCAGGTGAACGTGTCTCAGGTGAACATGTCTCAGGTGAACGTGTCTCAGGTGAACCTGTCTCAGGTGAACGTGTCTCAGGTGAACGTGTCTCAGGTCTACCTGTCTCAGGTGAACGTGTCTCAGGTGAACGTGTCTCAGGTGAACCTGTCTCAGGTGAACATGTCTCAGGTCTACCTGTCTCAGGTGAACGTGTCTCAGGTGAACATGTCTCAGGTGAACGTGTCTCAGGTGAACCTGTCTCAGGTGAACCTGTCTCAGGTGAACATGTCTCAGGTCTACCTGTCTCAGGTGAACGTGTCTCAGGTGAACATGTCTCAGGTGAACGTGTCTCAGGTGAACGTGTCTCAGGTGAACGTGTCTCAGGTCTACCTGTCTCAGGTGAACATGTCTCAGGTGAACGTGCCTCAGGTGAACGTGTCTCAGGTCTACCTGTCTCAGGTGAACATGTCTCAGGTGAACGTGTCTCAGGTGAACGTGTCTCAGGTCTACCTGTCTCAGGTGAACGTGTCTCAGGTCTACCTGTCTCAGGTGAACGTGTCTCAGGTCTACCTGTCTCAGGTGAACGTGTCTCAGGTCTACCTGTCTCAGGTGAACATGTCTCAGGTGAACGTGTCTCAGGTGAACCTGTCTCAGGTGAACATGTCTCAGGTCTACCTGTCTCAGGTGAACGTGTCTCAGGTGAACATGTCTCAGGTCTACCTGTCTCAGGTGAACGTGTCTCAGGTGAACCTGTCTCAGGTCTACCTGTCTCAGGTGAACGTGTCTCAGGTGAACATGTCTCAGGTGAACCTGTCTCAGGTGAACATGTCTCAGGTCTACCTGTCTCAGGTGAACGTGTCTCAGGTGAACATGTCTCAGGTGAACGTGTCTCAGGTGAACGTGTCTCAGGTGAACATGTCTCAGGTCTACCTGTCTCAGGTGAACGTGTCTCAGGTCTACATGTCTCAGGTGAACATGTCTCAGGTCTACATGTCTCAGGTGAACATGTCTCAGGTCTACCTGTCGCAGGTGAACGTGTCTCAGGTGAACATGTCTCAGGTCAACCTGTCTCAGGTGAACGTGTCTCAGGTGAACGTGTCTCAGGTGAACGTGTCTCAGGTCTACCTGTCTCAGGTGAACGTGTCTCAGGTGAACATGTCTCAGGTGAACGTGTCTCAGGTGAACCTGTCTCAGGTGAACGTGTCTCAGGTCTACCTGTCTCAGGTGAACGTGTCTCAGGTGAACCTGTCTCAGGTGAACATGTCTCAGGTGAACGTGTCTCAGGTGAACGTGTCTCAGGTCTACCTGTCTCAGGTGAACGTGTCTCAGGTGATCCTGTCTCAGGTGAACGTGTCTCAGGTCAACATGTCTCAGGTGAACATGTCTCAGGTGAACGTGTCTCAGGTGAACGTGTCTCAGGTGAACGTGTCTCAGGTGAACCTGTCTCAGGTGAACGTGTCTCAGGTGAACGTGTCTCAGGTGAACCTGTCTCAGGTGAACATGTCTCAGGTCTACCTGTCTCAGGTGAACGTGTCTCAGGTCTACCTGTCTCAGGTGAACGTGTCTCAGGTCTACCTGTCTCAGGTGAACGTGTCTCAGGTGAACCTGTCTCAGGTGAACGTGTCTCAGGTGAACGTGTCTCAGGTGAACCTGTCTCAGGTGAACCTGTCTCAGGTGAACGTGTCTCAGGTCTACCTGTCTCAGGTGAACGTGTCTCAGGTCTACCTGTCTCAGGTGAACGTGTCTCAGGTGAACCTGTCTCAGGTGAACATGTCTCAGGTGAACGTGTCTCAGGTGAACCTGTCTCAGGTGAACGTGTCTCAGGTGAACATGTCTCAGGTGAACGTGTCTCAGGTCTACCTGTCTCAGGTGAACGTGTCTCAGGTCTACATGTCTCAGGTGAACATGTCTCAGGTCTACCTGTCTCAGGTGAACATGTCTCAGGTGAACGTGTCTCAGGTGAACATGTCTCAGGTGAACGTGTCTCAGGTGAACCTGTCTCAGGTGAACGTGTCTCAGGTCTACCTGTCTCAGGTGAACGTGTCTCAGGTGAACCTGTCTCAGGTGAACGTGTCTCAGGTGAACGTGTCTCAGGTCTACCTGTCTCAGGTGAACCTGTCTCAGGTGAACGTGTCTCAGGTCTACCTGTCTCAGGTGAACGTGTCTCAGGTCTACCTGTCTCAGGTGAACGTGTCTCAGGTGAACATGTCTCAGGTGAACGTGTCTCAGGTGAACGTGTCTCAGGTCTACCTGTCTCAGGTGAACGTGTCTCAGGTCTACCTGTCTCAGGTGAACATGTCTCAGGTGAACGTGTCTCAGGTGAACGTGTCTCCGGTCTACCTGTCTCAGGTGAACGTGTCTCAGGTCTACCTGTCTCAGGTGAACATGTCTCAGGTGAACCTGTCTCAGGTGAACCTGTCTCAGGTGAACATGTCTCAGGTCTACCTGTCTCAGGTGAACGTGTCTCAGGTGAACATGTCTCAGGTCTACCTGTCTCAGGTGAACGTGTCTCAGGTGAACCTGTCTCAGGTGAACATGGCTCAGGTGAACGTGTCTCAGGTGAACGTGTCTCAGGTCTACCTGTCTCAGGTGAACGTGTCTCCGGTGAACCTGTCTCAGGTGAACGTGTCTCAGGTGAACGTGTCTCAGGTGAACTTGTCTCAGGTGAACGTGTCTCAGGTGAACGTGTCTCAGGTGAACCTGTCTCAGGTGAACATGTCTCAGGTCTACCTGTCTCAGGTGAACATGTCTCAGGTCTACCTGTCTCAGGTGAACATGTCTCAGGTGAACGTGTCTCAGGTGAACCTGTCTCAGGTGAACATGTCTCAGGTCTACCTGTCTCAGGTGAACGTGTCTCAGGTGAACATGTCTCAGGTGAACATGTCTCAGGTGAACCTGTCTCAGGTGAACGTGTCTCAGGTCTACCTGTCTCAGGTGAACGTGTCTCAGGTGAACCTGTCTCAGGTGAACTTGTCTCAGGTGAACGTGTCTCAGGTCTACCTGTCTCAGGTGAACCTGTCTCAGGTCTACCTGTCTCAGGTGAACGTGTCTCAGGTCTACCTGTCTCAGGTGAACGTGTCTCAGGTGAACGTGTCTCAGGTGAACGTGTCTCAGGTGAACGTGTCTCAGGTGAACATGGCTCAGGTGAACGTGTCTCAGGTGAACCTGTCTCAGGTGAACGTGTCTCAGGTGAACCTGTCTCAGGTGAACGTGTCTCAGGTCTACCTGTCTCAGGTGAACCTGTCTCCGGTCTACCTGTCTCAGGTGAACGTGTCTCAGGTCTACATGTCTCAGGTGAACGTGTCTCAGGTGAACGTGTCTCAGGTGAACCTGTCTCAGGTGAACGTGTCTCAGGTGAACCTGTCTCAGGTGAACGTGTCTCAGGTGAACCTGTCTCAGGTGAACGTGTCTCAGGTCTACCTGTCTCAGATGAACGTTGATGTGTTTTGTATCGGGAGTCAGACGAGGTGGTTCCATGTATTATATGAGATTTGTGTTTATGTTAAAAACTGAAGGCAGACAGACGGTAAAGTCCCCGAACGACCGGTTGATGAATAAACGTTTTGGAAACACTGTGATGCTGCAAATCACTCCAGAAACATTCTGCTCCTTTTTCCACAAGTGTTTTTTTTTCCCGTCACTGTGGTAGAAGGTAAACACCTGAGTGAGGTGAGTGTCATCAGATGCTTCATGTTGTGTATCAGTAATGGACTCCTGAACAAACATGGTGTAATGAGACAGACTCAAAGGTCATCAGGTAAGCTGAACTTCTCCTGGCCCATCTGCTCCTCAGTTACACATTTTATAAATCATGGTTGTTGGTTTTAACACAGAACTGTACGTCTGTATGTTGGTCAGAACCCAGCTGCACAGACGGAGAGGCAGTTGGCTGGTTGGAACAATGTTTAATGAAAGCAGCAGTGATGAATGGGAGCTGTGGGCTAAACGGGTTAGCGCAGGTGGGACAGACCAGTGAGGACATCACTGACATGCGCCGGAGCAGACGGACTATCAAAACAAGCCGGGGTCAAACACCGACAGTCAGAGTTCATGTAGAGACAGTCCAGTCTCCAAATCCAATAAAACACTGATGGACAGGTGTCACCAGGTAGACTCATAATGTTGCAGGTGTCTGTTGTGATGTGCAGAATGAACCAGTGACACGATGGTGAAGAGTCTTTCACTGGTGGACACACATTAACCCAAGAACACTGTTCATCCACATTATGTCCCACAGGCAGGACAGCTAATGAATATAATATTTTACCTGCTAGTGAGAAATACTAACTGATGAGAGTTCCAGCTCAGAGTACTTCCTCTCCAACGTGGACCTTGTTGTGCTGGTGGATCCAGGATGTATTCATAACACAGTCACAACATTAGAGTGATCAAATGTCCCCAGTTCCCTGGACTGGACATGTCTCCTTTTTAAGTTCTGTACGGGGACATCCGGGTCCAGGGACATTCTACATACTTAGTGTAATAGGCATATTTAAACTGACTTGTGGACTATGAACCTTTACCTGACATGGTCCCGATCTGCAGCGTGTGTTGGTCCTGTTTTAAATCCAGATTGACTATCTGGTATGTTTTATATTACACACACAGTTTAACTTGTTACACTGAGACCAGATATATTTCTATCTATATTGGTGTTGTGTGGTGACCCTCCAGCAGATGGTTAGCAGCTCGTTCATCTGTTGCTTTAATGTTTGTTGTTGTTTAGCACATTAAAAACATCATCTTTCTTACTCAGCTGCACAGTAATCATATGTGTCTTTACTTTGTTTGTTAATTGATGTTAACGTTGTTGGTATATATATTTCTATAAAGCTGATTTCTTTAACTTTTATCAGATGGAGTTTTATTTTTTAGCAGCAGAGGTTTAAATTGACACTAACAGGGTTAACAAAGAGAAATAGATCTAACACTGTCCATGTCACTAACATGTAATAATAACTATGATCTGAGTGGGGAGGGGGGGGGGGGGGGGGGGGGGGGGGGGGGGACTTTTGAATTGATGATAAGAGTAAATATGTTTTCTTGCTTAAACAGACTCAGAATTTGAACATGTAACTGGTTGTAGGACAGAAATATAGAGATACAACATGACTCATCGCAGTATATAAATCTATGACATAAACACCTCAAGATCATGTTTTATCACAATATTTAGACTGGACTGGAACCAGGTCTTGGACTGGATGTAATTTAATTTCTGTTCAGACCTCAGCTGTTAGAACCTGTCTGATCAGAGACGTTCTCTTTAACAGAAGTGTCTCACACTCAGCAGGTTTAAATGGTATTAAAATGTATTTGTATAGTGGAAGGGATGCTACAAGTTTTAGATACGTAGTGATGTAAATCGGGGGGCAACATGGGGTTCAGTGTCTTGACCAGGGACACTTTGACATGTGGTGGTGGAAGCCGGGATCGATCTACCAACCCTCTGAGTGGAAGACGGTCGCTCTAACCACTGAGCCACAGCTGTCCCACAGCTGGTTACAGACTGAAGCAGCAGGAGGAATAAAGGAGGTGACGATAGTGAGAGAAGAAGACTCTGTTTGAGGCAGACAACTGTCAGCCAATCAGGGAGCAGCATTTTCTGGACTCTAACTCATTCGCCTGCACATGTGTGTGCGTGTGTGTTTAGCGTGTCCTAGTTTTCTGGATGACTGGTCACTCTGCCAGGACCATCTATCTGTCCACACCCTGCCTCCTTCCTTCCTTCCTTCCTTCCTTCCTTCCTTCCTTCCTTCCTTCCTTCCTTCCTTCCTTCCTTCCTTCCTTCCTTCCTTCCTTCCTTCCTTCCTTCCTTCCTTCCTTCCTTCTTCCAGAGAAAACAGGTTTTACTTTGACCTTTTTGCTCTAGGAGATATGTAAAGGTCACGTGTGTTTAAATGATTGAAAAAGATC
>SSNP01000142.1:239941-265839 GCA_006937955.1 Pachypanchax playfairii
CTCCTTCTCCTCTTTCCTCCCTCTGTCCTTCCTTCCTCCCTCCGTATCTGTTCCCTGGCTTTGTGTCAAACTTCTACTCGATGAGTTGTTCTGCTCCTGCTGCAGGACAGAGACTTGGCTCCAGCAGCCGCAGATAATCACCTCAGAGAAGGATGGAGAGGAGAGCGGGAGGAAATGGGAGATGAAGACAAAGATGGAGGACAGAGCAGAGAGTGGAAAGAAATAAAGTCAGTGTATAGAGAGATGGAGAGAGATGGAGAGAGATGGAGAGAGATGGAGAGAGATGGAGAGAGATGGAGAGAGGAAGAATATCCCATAAACTTTCTATTGTGACTCAGCTGACCAGCAACAAGCCTCTAATGCTGCCATCCATTACTGAACATTAGCCATCACACACACACCCACACACACACACACGCACACCCACACACGCACACGCACACACACACACACCCACACACACGCACACGCACACGCACACACACACAGCTTTAATCACCTCTGCAGTCACAACCTCCTAAATTTCAAACAGGAAGTCCATGATAGTCGTTGGGTTTACTGACCTCTGCTGCATAGAGATCAAACTGCAGCTGCATTTTGGATCACTTCATCTATCTGTTTTCTAAACCTGCTTCTTCCTGTTCAGGGTCGCAGGAAGCTGGTGTCTGTTTCCAGCTGTCATTGGGTGAGAGGCAGGTGACACCTGGATAGGTCACCTGTCCATCACAGGGCTGGATCAGGTCACTTCTAAACTTCTAATCTGCTGTGTCTCTGAAAGAACTTTATTTATAAAAGAGATGTTTTTGCGTACGTGTTCAGACTACACACATGTTTTGTCACATGTAGTTATCATTTTATTTGTGTGATTCAATTCCAGTTGTTTCTGAGTTCTGTTTTATGTTGTGTAACAGGTTTGTTTGGTGAGCAGCTGAACTGTTCAGATTAACTCCAGCTGAACTGTTCAGATTAACTCTAACTGAACTGTTCAGATTAACTCTAATTTAACTGTTCAGATTAACTCCAGCTGAACTGTTCAGATTAACTTTAAATGAACTGTTCAGATTAACTCCAGCTGAACTGTTCAGATTAACTTTAAATGAACTGTTCAGATTAACTCCAGGTGAACTGTTCAGATTAACTCTAACTGAACTGTTCAGATTAACTCTAATTTAACTGTGCAGATTAACTCCAGATGAACTGTTCAGATTAACTCCAGCTGAACTGTTCAGATTAACTCTAACTGAACTGTTCAGATTAACTCTAATTTAACTGTTCAGATTAACTCCAGCTGAACTGTTCAGATTAACTCTAACTGAACTGTTCAGATTAACTCTAACTGAACTGTTCAGATTAACTCTAATTTAACTGTTCAGATTAACTCTAACTGAACTGTTCAGATTAACTCTAACTGAACTGTTCAGATTAACTCTAATTTAACTGTTCAGATTAACTCCAGCTGAACTGTTCAGATTAACTCTAACTGAACTGTTCAGATTAACTCTAACTGAACTGTTCAGATTAACTCTAATTTAACTGTTCAGATTAACTCCAGCTGAATTGTTCAGATTAACTCTAACTGAACTGTTCAGATTAACTCTAACTGAACTGTTCAGATTAACTCTAACTGAACTGTTCAGATTAACTCTAATTTAACTGTTCAGATTAACTTCAGCTGAACTCTGATCAGATTTAATTCAGTTTAGAGAGGATGTCCCTGTTGCTGGAGGTTCCACAGCAACACAAGAAAAGTTTTTTTTTCATAATAAACTGGTTTATTCTGATTAGCCAGATTAATGAAGGAAAAGATTCTAATTAGTAAAAAGCAGTTTAAAGGAACAAATGGAGTGATTTACATTTTTATTTTGACGAACCAAATGATGTTACATGAACAGCGAGTGTTACATTATGAACTAGTGATTAGACCTTCGATTTGTCTGTTTTTAAAACTCTGTCAGCGTTAATAATTTAACAAAATTGTAAAAGGAAGAAAAAAGGGAAGTTTTCAGGTTTAACAACCTCTGAAGTGTCTGAAGGTCTCTATCTGGACCTTTGAGTTCCTTCAAAGGAACCTGTAGCTGGATGGTGGAACATGTAACCCGAGTCTATCAGAGGAGGTTGTTGTTCTCTACCTTGAGAGAACATCTTGACTCCTCCACCATCCCTGATGCACTTCTGGACTGGTTTTACACTGCTTCTGTCCTGTAGACTGGTTTGGGGTTTCTGGTTTAACTGAAGCTTCGTATTTGTTTTCACTGTAAGTTGTTTTAGACAAAAATCTGCAGGAAATCCAAAATGTGGTGTCGATATAAGAACAGGACTTTGAGTCTGATCTAGAACTGTGTTCTGGTTCTTTGTCTGCAGACAGTTTGTGGTGATTTTATTGAAGTGATTGTCTCTTTCTGCAGGTACGGTGACATGGTTCCGAACACCATCGCAGGGAAGATCTTTGGTTCTATTTGCTCTCTCAGCGGCGTGCTGGTGATCGCCCTGCCGGTGCCTGTCATCGTGTCCAACTTCAGCCGGATCTACCACCAGAACCAGAGAGCGGACAAGATGAGAGCACAGCAGGTTGGGTTCCTTCATTCTTACAGTCAAACACTGACAGAAAACAGGATCCAAAGTTCAGCAGTTCTTTACAGCCACAAGACCAGAAACTAACCCAAAGTCTCCTCATGTACATGTGAAGCTTCTCAGACTGACAAGGATGAGTTCCCCTCCAATCAGTGTGTGTGTGTGAGAGAGAGAGAGAGAGAGAGAGAGATGTGCTGATGCTGTTGTTTTCCTCTGTGTTTTTGTTGAACAGAAAGTGCGTTTGGCTCGTATCCGTATGGCGAAGAAGGGAACAACCAATGCCTTCCTCCAATACAAAGAAGACCAGACACTAGGAGTGAGACACACACACACACACAAGTGTGTTTTGGTATCCTTATGGGGACCGTCCATTGACTTCCATTGATTTTAGTAACTAGATTTATACCTAACCCAAACCCTTTTCCTAACCTTAACCATTACTGATCTATAACTAACCCTAAGACTAACTAAAACTCTATTCACACCATACCTATAAACCTAACCCCTAACCCTAAAAAGGGGAGTCCCCCTCATGGGGACCAGGCTTCGGTCCCCACAAGAACCCTCGGACCCCAGAAAGATAGTAAAAGTCAGGAAACTGGTCCCCAGGAGGTCAGAAATACAAACCCACCCACACACACACACACACACACACACACACACACACACACACACACACACACACACACACACACAACACACACACACACACAAGTGTGTTTTGGTATCCTTATGGGGACCGTCCATTGACTTCCATTGATTTTAGTAACTAGATTTATACCTAACCCAAACCCTTTTCCTAACCTTAACCATTACTGATCTATAACTAACCCTAAGACTAACTAAAACTCTATTCACACCATACCTATAAACCTAACCCCTAACCCTAAAAAGGGGAGTCCCCCTCATGGGGACCAGGCTTCGGTCCCCACAAGAACCCTCGGACCCCAGAAAGATAGTAAAAGTCAGGAAACTGGTCCCCAGGAGGTCAGAAATACAAACCCACACACACACACACACACACACACACACACACACACGCACACACACCTACAAACACACACACACACACACACACACACACACACACACACACATTCTTTCTCCCTCACTGATATTTGATGGTTTCTGAGCTGAACAGCTGGATCACAGCTCAGTAACAGACAGAACAGGACGGGTTTAACAGGATGTTTTATACCGACCTGCTGAAACAGAACGATCAGATTAAAGTTTCCTGTTTTTGTGGAGTTTCAGTGTCTCTTAGTTCTACTAGCTGAATGAAAACCCTCACGTGTACACAGCAGCCTGTTCACACGTTTCACATGGGAACTCCATCCAGTCGACTCCTAACACTGACTTGTTTCCATGTGTGAGTCTGGGACTGGCCCGGTTCTGGTTCTGGTTGAGGTTAATGTTAAAAAGGAGTCAGACCTGTCCTCAGGATGAGGTGTTGTTCTGAAGATACCAGGTGATGAACAGCTTCAGGTGTTTTTATTCTGTTCTTCTTGGAAACTTGTCCTCTGGTGTCCAACACTTGGGACTCATTGGGGAGCTGGTCAGGACTGCAGGCGGGTCCATCCAGAACCTGCAGGACACCCTGATACTCATTTTTCTGTGTGACTTCATGTTTTCTGGAGTCTGTTTAAGAACAAGTCAGCTTCAGCTTTTAACCTACAACTCATGTTTGTTTTTCAGGACAGAGACAGCGACAGCACGGCGCTGTGTGTGAAGAACAGATCAGCGTTCGAACACCAACATCATCATCTACTGCACTGTTTGGAGAAGACAACGGTGACGCTGCTTGTGTTTTACTGAACAAACCTTTTCCTTTGAGTCAGAACAGTTCAGCATGAAACACTTTCCAAATATGTGTAAATGTAACAGTAAAACTCTGGCAGCCGTCAGATGAGGCTGGAGACAGTTTATACAGACTGAGTTGTGTGCAGCACTATGAAAGTGTCTGTTTTTACATCCAACACACAAACAGAAACAAAGTGTCCTTCCTTTCTTTACAGACTCCTTCTTATTTCCTCTCTGTATCATCTCTTTACAGAACCATGAGTTCACAGATGAGCTGACCTACAGCGAGCTTTGTATGACCGAGTCCGTGGGCTTCAGAACCAGTCGTAGTACATCCCTGTCCAGCCAGCAGGGAGCACAGAACAACTCCACAGGCTGCTGCCCCCGTAGGGTCAGAAGGCGAGCCGCCATGCGACTGGCGAACTCTACTGTGTCGGTCAGCCGAGGGAGCGTGCAGGAGCTGGACACCCTACAAATCAAAACCACCTCCATACCACCACAAACGTAAACCTCAATCTGACATGCTGGAGATGGATAAAACACAAAAACTAAAGAAATACTAATGTTGTGTATTTGTACACTAAAAGATAAACAACTTTACTGATCAACACATCTGAAAACCATCTGAAAAAAAAACATTCTGCTTCAGTTTTTTACTGTTATAAGAGAAAATATAATGACTGAGAACACAGCCCTGAGGTACTCCATCCTCAGACGCTGGTTGTTTCATTTTATTTATCAAATTCAAAACAAATCAAGTGTATTAACAAAGTACATTTAAAAGCAATGCTGTTTGTTTTAACAGCTGGACTGAAGGATATAAAATAAAACAATACAGGAAAATTGCAGTTTCAAAAAAAAAGTTGTGCCCCAGATATTTTTGGGTCTGTTATTCAACTATAAATGTGCTGTATCTTCATCTAAATGGTGGAAGGATGAGACTCAGATTCAAGACTTCACACTTTAATTTTATTTGTTCTCCAGTAAAGTAAAACATAAAGTAAAAGGTAGAAATGATTATAAATCCAAACTGAGCTGAAACCAAACATGAGGAACACCATGAGACTCAAGTCATTCCTGTTTTCACTGAATCTATTACAAGAGATGTTCAGAGATGTTCAGCTGTCTTCAGCTGTCTTCAGCTGTCTTCAGCTGTCTTCAGAGTCTTCAGAGTCTTCAGCTGTCTTCAGCTGTCTTCAGAGTCTTCAGCTGTCTTCAGCTGTCTTCAGAGTCTTCAGCTGTCTTCAGCTGTCTTCAGCTGTCTTCAGCTGTCTTCAGAGTCTTCAGCTGTCTTCAGCTGTCTTCAGAGCCTTCAGCTGTCTTCAGAGCCTTCAGCTGTCTTCAGCTGTCTTCAGCTGTCTTCAGAGCCTTCAGCTGTCTTCAGAGCCTTCAGAGTCTTCAGCTGTCTTCAGCTGTCTTCAGCTGTCTTCAGAGTCTTCAGCTGTCTTCAGCTGTCTTCAGAGTCTTCAGCTGTCTTCAGCTGTCTTCAGCTGTCTTCAGAGTCTTCAGCTGTCTTCAGCTGTCTTCAGAGCCTTCAGCTGTCTTCAGAGCCTTCAGAGTCTTCAGCTGTCTTCAGCTGTCTTCAGCTGTCTTCAGAGTCTTCAGCTGTCTTCAGCTGTCTTCAGAGTCTTCAGCTGTCTTCAGCTGTCTTCAGAGCCTTCAGCTGTCTTCAGAGCCTTCAGCTGTCTTCAGCTGTCTTCAGCTGTCTTCAGAGCCTTCAGCTGTCTTCAGAACCTTCAGCTGTCTTCAGAGCCTTCAGCTGTCTTCAGAGCCTTCAGCTGTCTCAGCTGTCTTCAGAGCCTTCAGCTGTCTTCAGGTGTCTTCAGCTGCCTTCAGCTGTCTTCAGCTGTCTTCAGAGCCTTCAGCTGTCTTCAGAACCTTCAGCTGTCTTCAGAGCCTTCAGCTGTCTTCAGAGCCTTCAGCTGTCTCAGCTGTCTTCAGAGCCTTCAGCTGTCTTCAGGTGTCTTCAGCTGTCTTCAGAGCCTTCAGCTGTCTTCAGAGTCTTCAGCTGTCTTCAGCTGTCTTCAGCTGTCTTCAGCTGTCTTCAGCTGTCTTCAGAGCCTTCAGTTGTCTTCAGGTGTCTTCAGCTGTCTTCAGCTGTCTTCAGGTGTCTTCAGCTGTCTTCAGCTGTCTTCAGCTGTCTTCAGAGCCTTCAGCTGTCTTCAGCTGTCTTCAGCTGTCTTCAGAGTCTTCAGCTGTCTTCAGCTGTCTTCAGAGCCTTCAGCTGTCTTCAGCTGTCTTCAGCTGTCTTCAGCTGTCTTCAGCTGTCTTCAGAGCCTTCAGTTGTCTTCAGGTGTCTTCAGCTGTCTTCAGCTGTCTTCAGCTGTCTTCAGCTGTCTTCAGATTGTGCAGTGGATTTGAACCTGTAATCCAGACTCAGGGCTTGTTCTGTATCTGGTCGTGTGGCGTTTGCAGCTTACAGTAAACTTTGAACCACTAGACGACAGATTCACTGACATCATCTTTCTTTCCTAATTTGACATTTGTGTCAGCTGGAGTTCTACTGGATTGGTACTGTCCTCTCTATACTTTAGTTGTTGTCAGTGTGTATAACAGGGTTTTTATCTTTGTCTTGGACCACTGACTTACTGTTTCATGTTGATTCTGGGATCATACACAGTTAATATTTCCAACTTCTGACCTGATGTAACAAACACACACTGATCCTTATGAACTCTGTAAAAGTTTTGCTCCAACGAGGAGATTTCTGTGCAGATTTTAACACTTTCTTATCAGAAGAAATAACGTTTTGAATTCTGAGATCAATTATCTGAATATGTGTTTCTGTCTCCTTCAGTCGATCCAGTCTGAACGCTCAGGCTGACGACCTGAAGCTGAACTGTGGGGAACAAGATTTCACCGCCGCCATCATCAGCATCCCCACGCCGCCCGCCAACACGCCAGATGAAAGTCTCCCACCATCACCTGCCCCAATTCCAGGGATCCTGCGCAACACCCGGGCCACCACCTTCACCCATGAAACCGTTAAAATCTCCTCCTTATAACGTCCCGTCCCACAGCCCCACCAGGACCCAAACGATCCCCCTCTGTGATCTTGGATTTGGGTAAACATACGGTTTTACGATGGATCCCTGCAGTTCTGTGGATCACTTTCACATCCTGTCATCATTTTTTGGATCACATGAAACAAACAGAAACTGAGTGGGTGAGCCAGTGTTTTAGAAACTCAACCAGGAAACAAACGAAGCCTGAAACTGACAAACATCTGGAAATGTTCCTAAATCAGAAGAATCGCTTGTTTTAAGCCTTCTGCACTCTTGGAAACTCCATCAATCAGACTTCTTATCTCATTACACAGAATCCTGGGAAGGTTTATCCTGGAGTTTCAATGGAAACAAACTTTTAAAGGGTTAGGGTTAGAAACCACCTTCTCGTTGTCGGGGAAGATGTCGGATGCTGAGGACTTCTTCAGGTGTCTCCCGTGAATCCAAAAGAATTCGTTGGATTTTTCTTTAGTTACGTACTGGATTTATTTTGCTTTCATGCAGATGTTGTCAGCTTAAAGACAAACCAAGAGGAGGAAACATGACTCTCCAGTCAGCACACGTGTGGACTGTTTTAGATTACAAAGAAACCCAGTTGTAGGAACTCTCAGGTCTTTCATTTGAAGAAGTCAAAGAAACTCCAAATGATGAAGATGCTGCTAAAATCCAATTACAGACAGATGAAAGTGAACTGGTTTTAACCGGACTGTTATACCGGGCTGATTTCAGCCAACAGGAAACCATCTGGTCTGTGTAACACAGAACCTTTTAAATGGACCAGTTAAATCCAGGACTTGATCTGGTTCATCTCAGACCAAGAGCCTTTTACTCTTCAACATATGCAACATTACAACAAGCAGGAAAATAGCATCAACAAATGAACAGAGTAATATCAATAACAGTAATAATGTGTTTAGTTGTTATTGCAGGGAACAAACTGTAAAGCATCAAAGAAAAGAACTGATCATGTGATGCAGTAGGAAACGTCCTCATCACGCGCTCCTCAGCGTGAACGTTGCCTTGACCTCGATGACGTGAACTTTGGATTTAAATCTTTGTTGAGAAGTTTTCAGGGTTTAAAATCGAGCTCAACTTTCACACATTTAATATCAGAATTTAAATCGTCCCCAAAACAAGATGATAAAATGATTCAGATCAGGTGCGTTTGAGTTTTATTTCCATACTTTTGGTTTGTTGTTTCCACATGGAGCAGCACCTGCTGACAGAGTCCAAACCAGCTGACTGGAATGAACCCGTGTCCGTTTGAACACGTTTGGTGCATCTCAGTGTGTCTCTAGTGATGGAGGACAGCAACTGAAACAAATCAAATACACTGACAGGAAACATGAATCCGTGTTTGATCTCAGTTAGAATCAGAGATTTATTTACAGAATCTTCTCAGTTTGGAAACAAAAACTGGAAAACGTCTCAGATCTGTAGGTGAAAGGTTGACGGTACGAGAAGCGATCCAGCAGTGATGATAAGTTCATCAGGACATTGTTTTAGTCCCTCAGTAAGTCACACCCAAACATGCTCCGCCCACTTTTTACATCTAGTAAATGGTCTAAATACACAGTGTTAGCAAAAACTCAGTCACTGATATTTGTTTTGTTTTAAACCGAGTTCACGCCATCGACCTTGTGTGACCTCAGCTGGGGACGTTTTGATGGACGTTTACCTCTAAAGGTGTAAAACAGAGGAATGAACGTACATACTGTAAGATATTATGTATCATAAACTTTCCTCTGCATCTTCCAATCCTCCAACCAAAAAGACAAAAAAAAACAAAAAGATAGATGGGAGTCGTGAGCCTTGCGTCTCCCTGTGCATGACCTACAGTAGAAGTAGCACTGCTGATCATAGACATTTATCAATTTTATCATAGAAAAAAGGTGTAAAAAACAACACAGTGAGGAAGAAGGTCTCACCTTCCATTGTTTTGCATGAAGATGTTGGTTTTGTTTGTTTTTTCTTCCTCCTGAAACTTTTCCAGACGAGTGTTTGCTCCACCGAGAAGAACGTAACCTGATTATCTTGACGAGTTACAGATTTCAGAATCAGTCAGGCATGCTTCTCATCAGGATGTGCGTGCGTGCGTGCGTGCGTGCGTGCGTGCGTGCATGTGCGTGCGTGTGTGTGCGTGCGTGCGTGTGCGTGCGTGCGTGTGGGTGTTTGTACGATGAGCCCTCACACATATGCATGGATACCGTTGTAGGTATTTTATCTGTTTTCTCCTGCAGCGTAACGAGAGCCTGAAGGACGAGACTGAACTGGAACACAAAACTTTTCATCATGTATTTTTAAACATTTCAGATTATTTTTTCTTCAGTTTCACTTTCAGACAAAAGATAAGAAATAATTAATTTTTGAAACATTTAATGACACATAATCAGCTGTTAAAAGTCTTCTATCTGTTCTTTGAGAATGCACGGTGAGTGTTGGTTACTGAGACGCAGCTCTGATACGTTTTCATCTTGTTTTAAATGTTGTTTCATCTTCAGCAGTTTTCTCCCCAAAAAGTTCATGAAACTTTACATTAACCAAAATGCCCCCCCACCCCGATGTCCCTGATCATCTTACAGCTGGACTGAACCTGGACCTGTAGATGATCTTGTGAACTGTTGGTGTATAAATGAGCTGAAAAGTTTCATTATTGCAGCATCAAAGATCCGAACATTTAAAGTTCTGATCTGTTTGATTCAATATAAAGTTTCTCACTCAGGTCTCAATAAAACATATAGAATCATTCTGTGTTTAATGAAACCTGCTGCAGGTTCGTGTGTTTGACTCTCATCAGGCAGGTTTTATGATCTTCAGTGTGAAACAGGAAGTGATGAAACAGGAAGCAGCTCTTTGTTTCCATCTTACATGGACATTAAAAGCATTAGCCAGCTGCTGTTTTCATTGATAAAATGGTGAAACTCTGTATATCAGCTGGTTGTAGCAACACTGCTTCATTAATGTATTTATCTAAATCAGAACCAGAGAATGATGACATCACTCACACAGAAATAAAAGACTTGATGATGTTCTGACTCAGTGGGTTGGAGTTTGAAATGAGCTGCAGGTCAACAGGATCTTTGTGTCATGAACATGAACTCAGTTCCACCGAGTCGTTCACGTCAGGATCAGACATCAGTAACTCCAGGACACATTTTAGTCTCTTTTCTTTCTCTTTCTCTCCTTCTGACTGTTTATCTGTTCCTTTACATCCACCATGACACTGAGACTGACTGTGTTTGATCAGCAGAACTAGAAGGAACTGATTTAAACACAAACAGCATCAGAACTGGTTCTGTTCACATCGTCTCGTCTTCTGAGTCCATTTCTCCTTCAGAAAGAGACACTCAGAAACCACAGATTCTGGTTCTGATTCTACAGGTTCTGTTATAGTAAATCATTTTGTTCATATCTCATGTTCCTGTTTCATCACTTCCTGTAAATGAACCTTCCTCAAAATTGTGCAGTGAGACTCCATAAATCTGCATATTTAAAACTTTATTACTGGTTTATGTAGAAAAGTGTCAACAGGAAACAAATATAATATTGATTAATATGAAGCAGTAAAATAACACAGAGACACTTTAGTTTTACAACATCTTCCCAAACTCAAATCATTAAAGAACAACAAAAACAATCTAATGAAAAAGATCTTTCAAATTTTCACGTCTTCTTATTTAATAATTTAGGAAACACATTTTACATCTGCAGCGCTCGTTCTTACAGATTCAGATGTTGTTAAACTGTTAGTCTGATCTGTTTCCGTGGACGCGGCTCTCTGACCAAAACTACCACTTTGTTCTGTTAATGCACGTTAAAATATATTATAAAATAAACCAAAATATTTAAAAATAAGTTCTAGTTCAAAGATTCATGGCATTGTGGCATTTTCCTCATTTTTTATTTGTTTTGAGTTTTATGTGTAAATGTTCATGTTCTGCACAAACAGTTCTAATGATCTGATGATTAAAGACCTGTCGTTCCTTTTGGGTTTCTGCAGTGAATCACATCTCAATAGACCTGTTCAGGTGTTTGTTCTCCAGCTTGATGAAACTCAACAGGTGTCTTTTCAAGCCATAAACTATTATTTGTATTGTTTATTTTAAAGGTGACATGTTAACATTAAAACCAGGGTGTGTAGAGGTGAGAGGTCTAAAACAGTCCAGAAGGTGGTTCAAGTCCAGATAAACCAGAGCTATATGACCTATCAGTGGTTTAACTGGGTCTGGTTCAGAAGGCTGAACGTCACGATGTTTACTGAGGTGGTTGTTACACACGGACAGAAAAAAGATTTAATAAAATCTGTAAATGTAAATAATTTTATAGTCTGTCAGATGAAATGAAGCACAATGATCTGAACCAGAACAGAGTATAAACAGCTACATGATGATGATGATGATGAAACAGCCAGTGTTCAGTCTCTGTAAAGGATCTGTGGTGAATGAAAGATGGAGAAAACAGCATTAAAGCACAGAGGTGTATATTCCAGTCCACTAATAAAGCCAACAGAACCAGAACCCGTTTGTTGGTGTGAAATTTCTCCTTCAGAATGAAGTTCCGGTACTGTGTTCAGGTGGTATGTGTTCCCTGGTTCCACCTGATTCTTCCTCAGCTTGTTGTTCCTGTTTAACAGATTAAACATCTCCCTCTAGTGTTCACAATGTGAAGTACAGCATCACAGATTTAAACCCCATCAGTCATTCTACTTCACCTTCACATGTTTAAAAGACCAAAAACCACCAAAGACCATCAGATCCAGGCGCGACTGCTGGACTCCAGAGCACAAGGAAGATCTGACTTACTGAGGTGAGAAGGTGCAGGCAGGTTGGAACCAGACATCCCAGCAGCTGGTGATCAGAAACCGGTTGTTACACACTAAGAAAACAAACAGACTGTAACAAGAGACAATGACTTGTTGCTGGAATGTTGCTACTGCAAGAGTGAACCAACAACCTGACAGTAGTCATGAGATAAAACACCTGGTGGAGACAGGAGACAGGTCTGTAGCAGAGAGACGGGTCTGTAGCAGAAAGACAGGAGACGGGTCTGTAGCAGAGAGATGGTAGACGGGTCTGTAGCAGAGAGACAGGAGACGGGTCTGTAGCAGAGAGACGGTAGACAGGTCTGTAGCAGAGAGACAGGAGACGGGTCTGTAGCAGAGAGACGGGTCTGTAGCAGAAAGACAGGAGACGGGTCTGTAGCAGAGAGATGGTAGACGGGTCTGTAGCAGAGAGACAGGAGACGGGTCTGTAGCAGAGAGACAGGAGACGGGTCTGTAGCAGAGAAACAGGAGACGGGTATGTAGCAGAGAGACGGGTCTGTAGCAGAGAGACGGGAGATGAAGATCCAACTAAATACTAGGGTGAAAGAATAAACCTCAGAGCCTATCAGAACCTATTAGAACTTATCAGAACCTATCAGACCATATCTCTACATCCTATATACAAACGACTGTAGGAGTCACCAGGAGAACAGACACATCCTTTGCAGATGACACAGTGATTCTGAGTCGGTGGTGTTGAACGATGTGATGAAGATCATTTACAGCTGAACTCAAGAGAAAACAAAAGGGGCGGTAGAGCGGGTCATCTGGTAACCAGAAGGTCGCCGGTTTGAATCTCCCCTCCGCTCGTGTGTCCTTGGGCAAGACACTTGACCCCCTTTAAATGTCTGGTGGTGGTCAGAGGGTCTGGTGCCTGTTTGGTGGTGGTCAGAGGGTCCGGTGCCTGTTTGGTGGTGGTCAGATAGTCCGGTGGCTGTTTGGTGGTGGTCAGAGGGTCTGGCGCATGTTTGGTGGTGGTCAGAGGGTCTGGCGCATGTTTGGTGGTGGTCAGAGGGTCCGGTGGCTGTTTGGTGGTGGTCGGAGGGTCCGGTGGCTGTTTGGTGGTGGTCAGAGGGTCTGGCGCATGTTTGGTGGTGGTCAGAGGGTCTGGCGCATGTTTGGTGGTGGTCAGAGGGTCCGGTGTAGTCTGGTGGCTGTTTGGTGGTGGTCGGAGGGTCCGGTGGCTGTTTGGTGGTGGTCAGAGGGTCTGGCGCCTGTCTGGTGGTGGTCAGAGGGTCCGGTGGCTGTTTGGTGGTGGTCAGAGGGTCTGGCGCCTGTTTGGTGGTGGTCAGAGGGTCAGGTACCTGTTTGGTGGTGGTCAGAGGGTCTGGCGCCTGTTTGGTGGTGGTCGGAGGGTCCAGTGGCTGTCTGGTGGTGGTCGGAGGGTCCGGTGGCTGTTTGGTGGTGGTCAGAGGGTCCGGTGGCTGTTTGGTGGTGGTCAGAGGGTCTGGCGCCTGTTTGGTGGGGGTCAGAGGGTCCGGTACCTGTTTGGTGGTGGTCAGAGGGTCTGGCGCCTGTTTGGTGGTGGTCGGAGGGTCCGGTGGCTGTTTGGTGGTGGTCGGAGGGTCCAGTGGCTGTTTGGTGGTGGTCGGAGGGTCCGGTGGCTGTTTGGTGGTGGTCAGAGGGTCTGGCGCCTGTCTGGTGGTGGTCAGAGGGTCCGGTGGCTGTTTGGTGGTGGTCAGAGGGTCTGGCGCCTGTCTGGTGGTGGTCAGAGGGTCCGGTGGCTGTCTGGTGGTGGTCAGAGGGTCTGGCGCCTGTTTGGTGGTGGTCGGAGGGTCTGGCGCCTGTTTGGTGGTGGTCGGAGGGTCCAGTGGCTGTCTGGTGGAGGTCGGAGGGTGCGGTGGATGTTTGGTGGTGGTCGGAGGGTCCGGTGGCTGTTTGGTGGTGGTCAGAGGGTCTGGCGCCTGTTTGGTGGTGGTCAGAGGGTCTGGCGCCTGTGTGGTGGTGGTCAGAGGGTGCGGTGGATGTTTGGTGGTGGTCAGAGGGTCCGGTGGCTGTTTGGTGGTGGTCAGAGGGTCCGGTACCTATTTGGTGGTGGTCAGAGGGTCTGGCGCATGTTTGGTGGTGGTCAGATAGTCCGGTGGCTGTTTGGTGGTGGTCAGAGGGTCTGGCGCCTGTCTGGTGGTGGTCAGAGGGTCCGGTGGCTGTTTGGTGGTGGTCAGAGGGTCTGGCGCCTGTTTGGTGGGGGTCAGAGGGTCCGGTACCTGTTTGGTGGTGGTCAGAGGGTCTGGCGCCTGTTTGGTGGTGGTCAGAGGGTCCGGTGGCTGTTTGGTGGTGGTCAGAGGGTCTGGCGCCTGTTTGGTGGTGGTCGGAGGGTCCAGTGGCTGTTTGGTGGTGGTCGGAGGGTCCGGTGGCTGTTTGGTGGTGGTCAGAGGGTCTGGCGCCTGTTTGGTGGTGGTCAGAGGGTCTGGCGCCTGTTTGGTGGTGGTCAGAGGGTCTGGCGCCTGTCTGGTGGTGGTCAGAGGGTCCGGTGGCTGTTTGGTGGTGGTCAGAGGGTCTGGCGCCTGTTTGGTGGGGGTCAGAGGGTCCGGTACCTGTTTGGTGGTGGTCAGAGGGTCTGGCGCCTGTTTGGTGGTGGTCGGAGGGTCCAGTGGCTGTTTGGTGGTGGTCCGAGGGTCCGGTGGCTGTTTGGTGGTGGTCAGAGGGTCTGGCGCCTGTTTGGTGGTGGTCGGAGGGTCCAGTGGCTGTCTGGTGGTGGTCGGAGGGTCCGGTGGCTGTTTGGTGGTGGTCCGAGGGTCCGGTGGCTGTTTGGTGGTGGTCAGAGGGTCTGGCGCCTGTTTGGTGGTGGTCAGAGGGTCCGGTACCTGTTTGGTGGTGGTCAGAGGGTCTGGCGCCTGTTTGGTGGTGGTCGGAGGGTCCAGTGGATGTTTGGTGGTGGTCGGAGGGTCCGGTGGCTGTTTGGTGCTGGTCAGAGGGTCTGGCGCATGTTTGGTGGTGGTCAGATAGTCCGGTGGCTGTTTGGTGGTGGTCGGAGGGTCCGGTGGCTGTTTGGTGGTGGTCCGAGGGTCCGGTGGCTGTTTGGTGGTGGTCAGAGGGTCTGGCGCATGTTTGGTGGTGGTCGGAGGGTCCGGTGGCTGTTTGGTGCTGGTCAGAGGGTCTGGCGCATGTTTGGTGGTGGTCGGAGAGTCCGGTGGCTGTTTGGTGGTGGTCGGAGGGTCCGGTGACTGTTTGGTGGTGGTCAGAGGGACCGGTGTAGTCTGGTGGCTGTTTGGTGGTGGTCGGAGGGTCCGGTGGCTGTTTGGTGGTGGTCAGAGGGTCTGGCGCATGTTTGGTGGTGGTCAGAGGGTCCGGTGGCTGTTTGGTGGTGGTCAGAGGGTCTGGCGCATGTTTGGTGGTGGTCAGAGGGTCCGGTGGCTGTTTGGTGGTGGTCAGAGGGTCCGGTGGCTGTTTGGTGGTGGTCAGAGGGTCCGGGGCCTGTTTGGTGGTGGTCAGAGGGTCTGGCGCATGTTTGGTGGTGGTCAGATAGTCCGGTAGCTGTTTGGTGGGGGTTCAGAGGGTCTGGCGCCTGTTTGGTGGTGGTCGGAGGGTCCAGTGGCTGTTTGGTGGTGGTCCGAGGGTCCGGTGGCTGTTTGGTGGTGGTCAGAGGGTCTGGCGCATGTTTGGTGGTGGTCAGAGGGTCTGGCGCCTGTTTGGTGGTGGTCAGAGGGTCCGGTGGCTGTTTGGTGGTGGTCGGAGGGTCCGGTGGCTGTTTGGTGGTGGTCAGAGGGTCCGGTACCTATTTGGTGGTGGTCAGAGGGTCTGGCGCATGTTTGGTGGTGGTCAGATAGTCCGGTGCCTGTTTGGTGGTGGTCAGAGGGTCTGGCGCCTGTTTGGTGGTGGTCGGAGGGTCCAGTGGCTGTTTGGTGGTGGTCGGAGGGTCCGGTGGCTGTTTGGTGGTGGTCCGAGGGTCCGGGGGCTGTTTGGTGGTGGTCAGAGGGACCGGTGTAGTCTGGTGGCTGTTTGGTGGTGGTCGGAGGGTCCGGTGGCTGTTTGGTGGTGGTCAGAGGGTGCGGCGCAGGTTTGGTGGTGGTCGGAGGGTCCGGTGGCTGTCTGGTGGTGGTCGGAGGGTCCGGTGGCTGTTTGGTGGTGGTCCGAGGGTCCGGTGGCTGTTTGGTGGTGGTCAGAGGGTCTGGCGCATGTTTGGTGGTGGTCGGAGGGTCCGGCGGCGGGTTGGTGGTGGTCGGAGGGTCCGGTGGCTGTTTGGTGGTGGTCAGAGGGTCTGGTGCATGTTTGGTGGTGGTCAGAGGGTCTGGCGCCTGTTTGGTGGTGGTCAGAGGGGCCGGTGCCTGTCTGGTGGTGGTCAGAGGGTCTGGCGCCTGTTTGGTGGTGGTCAGAGGGTCTGGCGCCTGTCTGGTGGTGGTCAGAGGGTCCGGTGGCTGTTTGGTGGTGGTCGGAGGGTCCGGTGACTGTTTGGTGGTGGTCAGAGGGACCGGTGTAGTCTGGTGGCTGTTTGGTGGTGGTCGGAGGGTCCGGTGGCTGTTTGGTGGTGGTCAGAGGGTCTGGCGCCTGTTTGGTGGGGGTCAGAGGGTCCGGTACCTGTTTGGTGGTGGTCAGAGGGTCTGGCGCCTGTTTGGTGGTGGTCGGAGGGTCCAGTGGCTGTTTGGTGGTGGTCGGAGGGTCCGGTGACTGTTTGGTGGTGGTCAGAGGGACCGGTGTAGTCTGGTGGCTGTTTGGTGGTGGTCGGAGGGTCCGGTGGCTGTTTGGTGGTGGTCAGAGGGTCCGGCGCCTGTTTGGTGGTGGTCAGAGGGTCTGGCGCCTGTTTGGTGGTGGTCAGAGGGTCTGGCGCCTGTCTGGTGGTGGTCAGAGGGTCCGGTGGCTGTTTGGTGGTGGTCAGAGGGTCCGGTACCTATTTGGTGGTGGTCAGAGGGTCTGGCGCATGTTTGGTGGTGGTCAGATAGTCCGGTGGCTGTTTGGTGGTGGTCGGAGGGTCCGATGACTGTTTGGTGGTGGTCAGAGGGACCGGTGTAGTCTGGTGGCTGTTTGGTGGTGGTCGGAGGGTCCGGTGGCTGTTAGGTGGTGGTCAGAGGGTCCGGCGCCTGTTTGGTGGTGGTCGGAGGGTCCGGTGGCTGTTTGGTGGTGGTCCGAGGGTCCGGTGGCTGTTTGGTGGTGGTCAGAGGGTCTGGCGCCTGTTTGGTGGTGGTCAGAGGGTCCGGTGGCTGTTTGGTGGTGGTCGGAGGGTCCGGTGACTGTTTGGTGGTGGTCAGAGGGACCGGTGTAGTCTGGTGGCTGTTTGGTGGTGGTCGGAGGGTCTGGCGCATGTTTGGTGGTGGTCGGAGGGTCCGGTGGCTGTTTGGTGGTGGTCAGAGGGGCTGGCGGCTGTTTGGTGGTGGTCAGAGGGTCCGGTGGCTGTGTGGTGGTGGTCAGAGGGTCCGGTGGCTGTTTGGTGGTGGTCAGAGGGTCCGGTGCCTGTTTGGTGGTGGTCAGAGGGTCTGGCGCATGTTTGGTGGTGGTCAGAGGGTCCGGTGGCTGTTTGGTGGTGGTCAGAGGGTCTGGCGCAGGTTTGGTGGTGGTCAGAGGGTCCGGTGCCTGTTTGGTGGTGGTCAGAGGGACCGGTGTAGTCTGGTGGCTGTTTGGTGGTGGTCAGAGGGTCCGGTGCCTGTTTGGTGGTGGTCGGAGGGTCTGGCGCATGTTTGGTGGTGGTCGGAGGGTCCGGTGGCTGTTTGGTGCTGGTCCGAGGGTCCGGTGGCTGTTTGGTGGTGGTCAGAGGGTCTGGCGCCTGTTTGGTGGTGGTCAGAGGGTCCGGTGCCTGTTTGGTGGTGGTCGGAGGGTCTGGCGCATGTTTGGTGGTGGTCGGAGGGTCCGGTGGCTGTTTGGTGCTGGTCAGAGGGTCTGGCGCATGTTTGGTGGTGGTCAGATAGTCCGGTGGCTGTTTGGTGGTGGTCGGAGGGTCCGATGACTGTTTGGTGGTGGTCAGAGGGACTGGCGCATGTTTGGTGGTGGTCAGAGGGTCCGGTGGCTGTTTGGTGGTGGTCAGAGGGTCCGGTGCCTGTTTGGTGGTGGTCGGAGGGTCTGGCGCATGTTTGGTGGTGGTCAGAGGGTCCGGTCGCTGCTTGGTGGTGGTCGGAGGGTCCGGTGGCTGTTTGGTGGTGGTCAGAGGGTCCGGTACCTATTTGGTGGTGGTCAGAGGGTCTGGCGCATGTTTGGTGGTGGTCAGATGGACCGGTGTAGGCTGGTGGATGTTTGGTGGTGGTCGGAGGGTCCGGTGGCTGTTTGGTGCTGGTCAGAGGGTCTGGCGCATGTTTGGTGGTGGTCAGATAGTCCGGTGGCTGTTTGGTGGTGGTCAGAGGGTCCGGTGGCTGTTTGGTGGTGGTCAGAGGGTCCGGTGGCTGTTTGGTGGTGGTCAGAGGGTCCGGTGCCTGTTTGGTGGTGGTCAGAGGGTCTGCAGGCTGTTTGGTGGTGGTCAGAGGGTCTGGCGCCTGTTTGGTGGTGGTCAGAGGGTCTGGCGCATGTCAGGTGGTGGTCAGAGGGTCCGGTGGCTGTTTGGTGGTGGTCAGAGGGTCTGGCGCATGTTTGGTGGTGGTCAGATAGTCCGGTAGCTGTTTGGTGGGGGTTCAGAGGGTCTGGCGCCTGTTTGGTGGTGGTCAGAGGGTCCGGTGGCTGTTTGGTGGTGGTCGGAGGGTCCGGGGCTGTTTGGTGGTGGTCAGAGGGTCTGGCGGGTGTTTGGTGGTGGTCAGAGGGTCCGGTGGCTGTTTGGTGGTGGTCAGAGGGTCTGGCGCATGTTTGGTGGTGGTCAGATAGTCCGGTAGCTGTTTGGTGGGGGTTCAGAGGGTCTGGCGCCTGTTTGGTGGTGGTCAGAGGGTCCGGTGGCTGTTTGGTGGGGGTCAGAGGGTCCGGTGGCTGTTTGGTGGTGGTCGGAGGGTCCGGTGGCTGTTTGGTGGTGGTCAGAGGGTCTGGCGCATGTTTGGTGGTGGTCAGAGGGTCCGGTGGCTGTTTGGTGGTGGTCAGAGGGTCCGGTGGCTGTTTGGTGGTGGTCAGAGGGTCCGGTGCCTGTTTGGTGGTGGTCAGAGGGTCTGGTGTCCGTTTGGTGGTGGTCAGAGGGTCTGGCGGATGTTTGGTGGTGGTCAGAGGGTCCGGTGGCTGTTTGGTGGTGGTCAGAGGGTCTGGCGCATGTTTGGTGGTGGTCAGATAGTCCGGTAGCTGTTTGGTGGGGGTTCAGAGGGTCTGGCGCCTGTTTGGTGGTGGTCAGAGGGTCCGGTGGCTGTTTGGTGGTGGTCAGAGGGTCCGGTGGCTGTTTGGTGGTGGTCAGAGGGTCCGGTGCCTGTTTGGTGGTGGTCGGAGGGTCTGGCGCATGTTTGGTGGTGGTCAGAGGGTCCGGTGGCTGTTTGGTGGTGGTCAGAGGGTCTGGCGAATGTTTGGTGGTGGTCAGAGGGTCCGGTGGCTGTTTGGTGGTGGTCAGAGGGTCCGGTGCCTGTTTGGTGGTGGTCGGAGGGTCTGGCGCATGTTTGGTGGTGGTCGGAGGGTCCGGTGGCTGTTTGGTGCTGGTCAGAGGGTCTGGCGCATGTTTGGTGGTGGTCAGAGGGTCTGGCGCATGTTTGGTGGTGGTCAGAGGGTCCGGTGGCTGTTTGGTGGTGGTCAGAGGGTCCGGTGGCTGTTTGGTGGTGGTCAGAGGGTCCGGTGCCTGTTTGGTGGTGGTCAGAGGGTCTGGCGCATGTTTGGTGCTGGTCAGAGGGTCTGGCGCATGTTTGGTGGTGGTCAGATAGTCCGGTGGCTGTTTGGTGGTGGTCGGAGGGTCCGGTGACTGTTTGGTGGTGGTCAGAGGGACCGGTGTAGTCTGGTGGCTGTTTGGTGGTGGTCGGAGGGTCCGGTGGCTGTTTGGTGGTGGTCAGAGGGTCTGGCGCATGTTTGGTGGTGGTCAGAGGGTCCAGTGGCTGTTTGGTGGTGGTCAGAGGGACCGGTGTAGTCTGGTGGCTGTTTGGTGGTGGTCAGAGGGTCTGGCGCATGTTTGGTGGTGGTCAGAGGGTCTGGCGGATGTTTGGTGGTGGTCAGAGGGTCCGGTGGCTGTTTGGCGGTGGTCAGAGGGTCCGGTGGCTGTTTGGTGGTGGTCAGAGGGTCCGGTGCCTGTTTGGTGGTGGTCAGATAGTCCGGTGGCTGTTTGGTGGTGGTCAGAGGGCCTGGGGGCTGTTTGGTGGTGGTCAGAGGGACCGGTGTAGTCTGGTGGCTGTTTGGTGGTGGTCAGAGGGTCTGGCGCATGTTTGGTGGTGGTCAGAGGGTCTGGCGCATGTTTGGTGGTGGTCGGAGGGTCCGGTGGCTGTTTGGTGCTGGTCAGAGGGTCTGGCGCATGTTTGGTGGTGGTCAGATAGTCCGGTGGCTGTTTGGTGGTGGTCAGAGGGTCTGGCGCATGTTTGGTGGTGGTCAGAGGGTCTGGCGCATGTTTGGTGGTGGTCAGAGGGTCCGGTGGCGTTTGGTGGTGGTCGGAGGGTCCGGTGGCTGTTTGGTGGTGGTCAGAGGGTCCGGTACCTATTTGGTGGTGGTCAGAGGGTCTGGCGCATGTTTGGTGGTGGTCAGATGGTCCGGTGGCTGTCTGGTGGTGGTCAGAGGGTCCGGTGGCTGTTTGGTGGTGGTCAGAGGGTCTGGCGCCTGTTTGGTGGGGGTCAGAGGGTCCGGTACCTGTTTGGTGGTGGTCAGAGGGTCTGGCGCCTGTTTGGTGGTGGTCGGAGGGTCTGGTGGCGGTTTGGTGGTGGTCAGAGGGTCTGGTGGCTGTTTGGTGGTGGTCGGAGGGTCCGGTGGCTGTTTGGTGGTGGTCAGAGGGTCTGGCGCATGTTTGGTGGTGGTCAGAGGGTCCGGTGGCTGTTTGGTGGTGGTCAGAGGGTCTGGCGCATGTTTGGTGGTGGTCAGATAGTCCGGTGGCTGTTTGGTGGTGGTCGGAGGGTCCGGTGGCTGTTTGGTGGTGGTCAGAGGGTCTGGCGCATGTTTGGTGGTGGTCAGAGGGTCTGGCGCATGTTTGGTGGTGGTCAGAGGGTCCGGTGGCTGTTTGGTGGTGGTCGGAGGGTCCGGTGGCTGTTTGGTGGTGGTCAGAGGGTCTGGCGCCTGTTTGGTGGTGGTCAGAGGGTCTGGCGCCTGTCTGGTGGTGGTCAGAGGGTCCGGTGGCTGTTTGGTGGTGGTCAGAGGGTCTGGCGCCTGTCTGGTGGTGGTCAGAGGGTCCGGTGGCTGTTTGGTGGGGGTCAGAGGGTCCGGTCAGTCAGTCAGTGTGTGTTTCAGCACAGCTGTGGTTACAACGTGAGTAGTTTACCTGTAGTGTGAAGAACTTTGGGGGTCGTAGGACTTGAGTAAAGAGCTATACAAGTACACACCAGTTATCATTACATGGTGATTGATTTTAGGAAGTCTTCTCACTCTTCAGCACACACTGTTCTTAACTTGTGGAACTATACAGATGTCTTAGTGTAGTTTTAGATAATAAGATGAAATTTGATGTGGAAGTTGTTTTAAAGAACCACAAACCACTAAAGATTTTTAATGTGGACAAAAAATGTATGTCTCTTATCAGTTCTCACATTCTGCATTATTTCTTGGTTTGAGAATGTTGGAACCAAGTCTCACAGTCCCACTACAGGCTGTTTCTGAGCAGCAGCGGTGAGGAAAGCCAGAACTACCTGTCTCTCTTTACTCTCCATGTTTGTATTGATTGTTACTGCCATTAACTGTTTCTCTGTTTATCTTTCTATAGACATGACGACCCCAGTCGCCCGTCCTGAGCCGGGTTCTGGTTCTGGTTCTGCTAGAGGTTCTGAGAGCTCCGTGGCTCAGGTGCAGGTGTGTCTACAGGCTCCGCCCTCTTCTCACTATTGATTCTACAGTTTCCTCTTCCGTGACAGACTCGAGGTCCCGATTTGAACCCGCGAACAGAACCGATTTGGTAGTTTGGACACTTTAAACTCTGACAGCAGGTTTATTCCCGTCAGTGTCTCGCCTGGACACATAAACACCTGCCGCTGCACCTGTCGCTGCCATGTGACGTCTGACCGGGAGATGGTCGAAAATAAAGATCAAAACTCTACAAATAGGAACCGGCACCGTGAGGCCATGGATCCACTGTATACTGGACAGAAGTTCACTCCCAAAACGGTGAGATCGGTAAACAGGTGACACGTGACGTCACGCTGTTCTTACAGTTTAGCGCAAAATAAAAATTGGGAGATATGACCGGAACTGGCTTCAGTAGTTCTGATGAACCAGCTGGGTCTCGGGTTGGTTTGATGCTCAGATGGTTCTGAAGTTTAAACTACAAACTGTAAATCTAGTTGTAACAAACTGGTTTCTGAGTCCGACATTAAAGGAGTCAGCTGGTCCAGATCAGCTGGTCCGGGTCGGCTGGTAAATTCTCTTAGTCCAGGGGTGTCCAACTCCAGGCCTCAAGGGCCGATATCCTGCATGTTTTAGATGTTCCTCTGCTTCAACACACCTGATGCAGATGAATGGGTCATTAACAGGCTTCTGCTGGACTTGTTGAGATGTTGCAGATTGGAATCAGGTGTGTTGAAGCAGGCCAACATCTAAAACATGCAGGATAGTGGCCCTCGAGGCCCGACTTTGGGCACCCCTGTCTTAGTCCATTAGATAAGCATGAACCATCAGGTGAAAGCAAATGGATGTGAGTCTGTAAGACTTCCTGTTTACTTACTGAGTCCTTCCTGTTTACATTATGTTTACTTACTGAGTCCTTCCTGTTTACACTATGTTTACTTACTGAGTCCTTCCTGTTTACATTATGTTTACTTACTGAGTCCTTCCTGTTTACATTATGTTTACTTACTGAGTCCTTCCTGTTTACATTATGTTTACTTACTGAGTCCTTCCTGTTTACACTATGTTTACTTACTGAGTCCTTCCTGTTTACACTATGTTTACTTACTGAGTCCTTCCTGTTTACACTATGTTTACTTACTGAATCCTTTCTGATTACACTATGTTTACTTACTGAGTCCTTCCTGTTTACACTATGTTTACTTACTGAGTCCTTCCTGTTTACACTATGTTTACTTACTGAGTCCTTCCTGTTTACATTTTGTTTACTTACTGAGTCCTTCCTGTTTACATTTTGTTTACTTACTGAGTCCTTCCTGTTTACATTATGTTTACTTACTGAGTCCTTCCTGTTTACACTATGTTTACTTACTGAGTCCTTCCTGTTTACATTATGTTTACTTCCTGTTTACTTACTGAGTCCTTCCTGTTTACATTATGTTTACTTCCTGTTTACTTCCTGAGTCCAGCAGATCTTGTTTCTTTCATTAGTCGTTTTATATTTTAGTGTTTTTTGACCCAGAAGAATCTCAGATCATTGGTTCTGGTTCCACATGATTAGAACTAAAGGATGAATCCGATCACATGATTGTTTGATTGTTCCAGACAAACACAGTCGGTCTGATCAGGACAGATTAACCCCGCCTCCTCGTGTCTCTACAGGATCCAGACTGTGAGCCCTTCAGTAAGCTGCTGCAGACCCCCAAGCCTCTGCTGAAGACACATGGTCTCAGGAAGAATGTGATGATTGGACTGAGCCTGCTGGTTCTTATTGCTGTTCTGGCTCTGGTCACCACTCTGCTGGTGTGGCACTTCCACTGTGAGCTGCTTGTCCTCTTGTCTCAGTGTGGGACATCTGGTCTGTCTTTAATGTGCTCGGACTTCAGTGGGGTCCAAGTTCTCGTCCCACAGACGAGACATTCTGTCCCTGATTGTTTGTTAGTCGGTTTCTGTGATTCTTGTTGAACCTGTTCTGCAGTTGCGTGATGTCATAAAGTTTCTGTTTCCTTCTTTTCACTCACCACATATGTTGTCCTCAGCGCCGAGCCGGCTGGTCACGGGGCAGGAACCGGGCCCGCCGGGCCGGCTGGTCACGGCCCGCTGGGCCGGCTGGTCACGGGGCAGGAACCGGGCCCGCCGGGCCGGCTGGTCACGGGGCAGGAACCGGGCCCGCCGAGCCGGCTGGTCACGGCCCGCTGGGCCGGCTGGTCACGGGGCAGGAACCGGGCCCGCCGGGCTGGCTGGTCACGGCCTGCCGGGCCGGCTGGTCACGGGGCAGGAACCGGGCCCGCCGGGCCGGCTGGTCACGGCCCGCTGGGCCGGCTGGTCACGGGGCAGGAACCGGGCCCGCCGGGCCGGCTGGTCACGGGGCAGGAACCGGGCCCGCCGAGCCGGCTGGTCACGGCCCGCTGGGCCGGCTGGTCACGGGGCAGGAACCGGGCCCGCCGGGCTGGCTGGTCACGGCCTGCCGGGCCGGCTGGTCACGGGGCAGGAACCGGGCCCGCCGGGCCGGCTGGTCACGGCCCGCTGGGCCGGCTGGTCACGGGGCAGGAACCGGGCCCGCCGGGCCGGCTGGTCACGGGGCAGGAACCGGGCCCGCCGAGCCGGCTGGTCACGGCCCGCTGGGCCGGCTGGTCACGGGGCAGGAACCGGGCCCGCCGGGCTGGCTGGTCACGGCCTGCCGGGCCGGCTGGTCACGGGGCAGGAACCGGGCCCGC
Organism: Pachypanchax playfairii; assembly: GCA_006937955.1. NCBI lineage: Eukaryota > Metazoa > Chordata > Actinopteri > Cyprinodontiformes > Aplocheilidae > Pachypanchax > Pachypanchax playfairii. The sequence goes on from SSNP01000142.1 coordinate 264,580, forward strand.
CGGGCCGGCTGGTCACGGGGCAGGAACCGGGCCCGCCGAGCCGGCTGGTCACGGCCCGCTGGGCCGGCTGGTCACGGGGCAGGAACCGGGCCCGCCGGGCCGGCTGGTCACGGGGATCTTTCGGGTTCTTCAGGGCCGCCGTCCACTCAGACGTTGTTTACTGCGGGTCATATTTGTTATCAAGCAGGAAACAAAAACCATCATCAGATCTCAGATTAATGAGGTTCTGATGGCTTCTTGATTTGGTTCTGACCCGTTACCTGGACTCTGTCTGGGTTCAGTCTGAGGTCCTACATGGTGGAGGCGAAATAAATCCAGTGAGTGTGGGCGGAGTTTGAATCAAATTGTTTTAACGTTCTGTGTCTTCAGTACGCCGTAACGTCCGAGTTTACATCGGATCCTTGGAGATCAGCAACCAGTCCTTCATCTCAGATTACGAAGATCCAAGCAGTCAAAAGTTTCAGAACCTGGCTGGACTAGTCATACAGCAGGTGAGAGCCCGCTGCCCCAGAGCATCATGGGAGTTGCTGCTGCAGGAAACAGGAAGTGTTTGTGTTCTGAGACGTTCTCGGGTTTAAAATCTCCCCGTTTTTTCTTTTAGCTGGAGCTGATTTACTCTAAAAACTCTCTGCTGGCAAAATATTTCTACAACTCCAGCGTCCAGGCGTTCAGGTGAGTCACCTTGTAGAGGGTAAAGTCACACGTGTTCCTGAGGGCGTGTTCACTGGATCTTTGAACTTCAGATAAAATCCAGAGAAATGTTTTTCATCCAGATGTTTCGGGTTCTCTGACTGACTTCCTCCTGTTTGTTTGTGGCGCTGCAGTGACAGAGACGGTGGCATGGAGGCGTATTACCAGTCGGAGTTTGATGTTCCCACCTATCAGCAGAACTCTGTGGATGGAGCCATACAGTCTCTGAACCAGCAGGCTGAAAGTCACGGGACCCAACGGGGACGGCTGCTGCTGAAACCCTCCAGTACACTCAATGTAAAGAGGGTTGTCTCAGGAGGTTTGTCCTCTCACAGCCACCGTACACTCCTCACAGCAGCTGATCGTAAACATTATTCATCCTCAGTTCCAACGAAGATTCATAAATAATCTGAGCTGCAGATTTCAGTTGATTCTCGTGTAAAACAGAATATTTTTATTTATGTTTAAATCTGTGTGTGTGTGTGTGTGTGTGTGTGTGTGTGTGTGTGTGTATCTGTGTGTGTGTGTGTGTGTGTGTGTGTGTGTGTGCAGTTCTGGATCCACGCATAG